>LPNX010739820.1:783460-858107 GCA_001517045.1 Pseudotsuga menziesii
GGGGTGACCGGAGGGTTTCCAACCAAAGGGTTTTCTTCGGAATCTGACTCTTCAGGGTTTACAGGGGTGGACACGGTAGCTTGACCTAAGGAAGAGGGGTCAAAATCTCTCTTATACCTTTTTCCGTTTCGTAGCAACCCACTTTGCTCGTCGAAGGGAGTGTCACTTGTAAACATATGTTAGTACGACTAAACTAATAGTCCGATTCAAACAACAATATACCCTTTTCTACCAATAGTATTTTAATCCTTAAGCTTAATAAATTCAAAAACTTACCGCGGGGCCCTTTGAAGAACTGTCGTTCAGCTTTGCTGAAGGAGCTACTTGCGTCAAGGGAAAACTCCTTCACAAAGGCTTCCAACGTTTGTGTCGTCCAGAAATCAACAACACGGGATACCTCGTTGTTCACGTGTTGCACAAGATTGACCCTCGCAGGGGTCCACGCGGGAACCCATCAAGCTTGGAAGTTCATCCTTCTCTTTGTTAACCTAGACAACCACTGGTGCAACTCTATGTGGATACTACCAAAGAAAATTTCATAAGCATCACAAAAAAATCCCCTTATAAAAAGTCACTTGCACTGCACCGTGGATTGGTGTTCTCTTGCTGCGCAAATTTCAAACAGATCTCAGCAAGCCAATCACTGATTTCCTTCACAGAGGGCCTCTAGAACATAGCCCTTGAGGTACAATGTAAACCCCTCTTGAGCAGGTACTGAGTTCAACCGGCAACGGAACCAATTTGTTGGGCAATAGGGCAGACCTGGGTTTAATCCTTTTGTGTCACACCAACAAAAGACCCACAGTGTTGGCCCTTTCAGCAATAACCTGCGCGCAGGTTGCAGTCTCACCCGAAACAGCTATGGGGTGCTGCAGAATCAGGTTTCTGCAAGCAGAGAGGGGGATTACTGTACCTTAGCCTCTAATAACCTTATTAATCAACAATTATAAAGGTTTACCATTCATTCACATACAACTTCGTAGATAGATAAACAATCGTGACTTGCTCAACCCACTACAGTGAATTCACAGCGAAGCTTACTATTAGCAGCGATCTAACTTATCAGATGTATACAGTTATTAATGCATAAAAGACAACAGAAACAGAAACAACACAAGAAACCACAACACCAGATATAACGTGGTTCACCCCCAGTGTAGGGGCTACGTCCACAAACTGTGTTTTATTCAACTTGCTACAAAACCACAGTTTGATCTGCGCACTCAGCTGCAGATCCCTTCAATCCTTAAAAGCCGCGCACACAGCAGCAGTCCCCTGCGCACACAGCTGCAGGTCTTTCCTCAATCTTCCTTACAAAAACCCTCTACGCACACAGCTATAGAGGTCGTCCATGCACACAGCTGGGACTTATCCTTTCCTTACAAAATCAACCTTAGCTTCGCCTTAATCTTTCTTACATCATAAAACCTAACCTATCTTCTTTACACAAGCGCTTATTTATATTGCACATTTTTACAAAACCATGGTCTTAAACCATGGGCACCCAAAACCCTAAACCCTGGATTTCAACCAAGGTTTTATTACAAAAAAGGAGTTTTAACTTCCCTCGACACCCCTAAGACTGTTTTGACCCGTAACTCTACTTACAAACTTTCTGATTAACCGCGGAGTTACCAAACATGGAGTATGCGTCTCAACACTAAGGAGACTAGATACGAAAAAGAGACCACATTGGAGTCTTCTTCCTATTTTTAGACTCTCTAAAAATGAAAACACCATATAGAAGTTACTTTCTCGGGCTTGCTAAAAATCCATGAGATCATGTCATAATGGTATCTTTAGGCACCACCCCATATATGACAATTGGCAGCTTCCCCCCTTTGGGTTGCCTTTGTTCAGAGTATTCTGTGATGAGTCTTCCTTGGATGCCTTGGATATCACTAGTCTAGTTACTTCCCCCAATATTTCCCATTTGCAATTATCTTCTCGGTATTACAACTCTGATCCCTCTCCCATGAGTCAGTTTCATTTGCTGCCAGGTCAGCCATACCATCATACTTTTAACAAAGGAAGTTTGAGTCCCCCGTACTCCTCTGCCCCTGTTCCCTGATTCAGTGTATTAGTACCCATATTGATTCCACATATTTGGTTATCCCCCTCGACGTGTTTTTAGTCAAGGATACATCATTTCCTTGGCTGGCTGCATCTCTCTCTCTGTCAACATCAACACATCTATTCCAGAGGATAAACCTAGAGGTCCTTGTATCTCGGTTCCATTCACCTCATTGATGAGTTCCTTGGACCACTTGAGAGGAGTCATTAGTGCCTCTCGGGACGGTTGTGTATCATGTGCTTGACTGTAGCTAATTCATCGCACCATTGAGATTCGTACAGGCTATTGGTCCATTCATTATTTGGTCGAAGACCCCAGTTTTCACCTAACTCTAGCACATTGGTGCGTCTACTATGGGACCCACATAGTTTCATGTCCCTTGTGATTTCCGGTTTGCGTTGGTGACAATGTTCGGAAGCCCCCAATGTAGCGCTTTCGTGTATCTCCAGTTCTTGATGCGACATATTGTACCACATAGATTATGACTCTCCTTCAGTGAGTCCCTATAGTTATATACACTTCTAGATCCAAAAGAGTGTTAGTTGTGAAGATATTGCATTCAATGAGAATGCCAGTGTTCCTATGTATCAGTGCTTCATATCAGCATTGTATTCAGCCTCTCATTGAGGCCACCATTATGTAACATCAGTTGTATATGTATTGATCGACTCTCATATTTTTTAGCCTTTATCCCATTTTTTATTATTTTGACATTGTTACGAGCATGGGGATTCCCACCTCGTCCATAAACATTTCACACATTGTATGTATCTCACCCATTGTTGGGAAAAATTAATTAAAAACCAAAAGCCATCGTGTTTCAAATGATGAAGCTCCACTTCTCCACAGGTCTCTCCAGTCTCTCCACTATTCGCATGATCCTATGATTTCTGTTGGCCATACGATGAGCTCCTTCCCTCACACATTAGGGGGAAACATGTTAGCACAAAAAATTGCTCACATAGCTCTGCATGATCTAAACCATATACATACATCATAGTCCTTCCATTCCCTTACTTTTGACCTTAACAATGGTATTTCCAGTCCAAAACATTATTATTTCCCATGGTTTACCCTCATTCTCTCTCAAAAAGGGTAAAAAAAACCCAAAAAGGGCAAAACAAAACCCCAAAAAGGGCCAAAAAACCCCAAAAGGGTCTAAAAACCCAAAAAAGGGCTAAAATCCTTAAAAGTCCAAAAACCCTAAAAAGGGTTCAAAAACCCTAAAATAGAGAAAATGTGAAAAAACCCTAGAAAAAAATTATAAATACATTGTGAAGGACTCTCCCAAAACACTTTTTGGCCATTCCATAAGCAAAGTTTTACACCTTTTTGCCATTATTTTATTTTGTGAGTACGGTTAGAAACCATTATTCTCCAGTATTCACACATGACTTTTTCCATCATCCCGTTTCCCTACCATTCCTAATTTGTATATCAAGACATTCTCCGTACCCACTTGGAGAGCTATCTTGTGGAGATGCAGACCATTTTCAGGACGGGCACAGTGGCCCATTTTCACAAGAAAGAAGGTATAACTTTCATGTATTTACTTTTATTTAGTTTATCCATATATGTTTCTTTATTTTGTTTTACTAATCTTGTTTATTGTTGAAGCTTTTGTTTTAAGAACTCTACCTTACTGTCCCATTGACATAAGGTTGGTGCTTTTGCACGTAACATGGGTGAAAACCTCGTTACAATGCCAGCAAATGATTGTGCTACTGCAAAGTTTTATTTTAGAATGCCGTGACATGATTATGATGCCCAAATATTTTAATAAGTGACCAAGGTGCGCAATTTGTCAACCAGTTGGCGGCAGAACTCACAAAAGAATTCCAAATTCAACATATAAGGACAACACCTTATCAACCTTAAGCAAATGGAGCGGTTGAAGCCTTTAACAAAAATATGAAAAATGCATTGACAAATATTTGCAATGCCCAAAGAGATGAATGGGATAAAAAAATTTCAGCGGTATTATGGGCTTATCACAGTACCTGTAATAAATTGATAGGCCAACCCCCTTTCGATTGGTGCATGGGAAGGAAGCTGTGATGTCTATGGAGTATATTGTCCCGAGCTTAAGAATTTCTGTGATCACATAAGATGATAGATGTCGATGTTGTCAAGGAAATATTGTCGCAACTTCTATAGCTGGAAGAAGAATGTTTTGTCATAGGATTTCATCAAAATGTTGAAAAAAAGGAAAAAAGCATGGCATGATCGACAGATTAAGAGCAAGCAGTTTGAGGTCGGAGGACTTGTTCTTATGCATGAAAAACAATTTCTGAAGCGTACAGGAAAGTTGAGAACACATTATTTAGGACCATATATCGTCACAAAGATCACTGATGGAGGTGCAGTGAGGTTGCAAAATTTAGATGGAACAAAATTCCAAGGACTGGTGAATGGAAGTCGACTGAAGCCGTATCATGATAGGAGTAGTGACGTGACTTAGTCGCATAAAAAAAAGGGGAAATTTTTTCTTGGTCGCAGACTACTAAGTCTGTTGTAAAAAAAAGATGAAGTCTCACAGTCTCGGTGTCTATAAAAGACTAGAAATTCAGGGTGAAGACACTTAGTCTATTGTAGGAAGAGAACATCTGTCAAAAGAAAAAATAGGTCACAAAGAGTGCGACGATGTTACATGAAATATAGAATGCATTGACACGACAGTTGGATGTCATTCAGTTCTGATATGACAGCTCGAGGGCGTTAATTTGAAAATTCTGAGGGAAATTGGAGGCCTGCTGTATGGTCAGATCCATATTTATGACAATCACTACTAATTGATGTGCCAGCTAAATGATGCCTTGCATAGATGTTTGCTTAATTATTTAGATGATCTGGTCCATGTGACTAAAGGGAAGATTCCTTTCTATTGATTTCCCACATGTGTGAATAATGGACATGGTAGAAAATCGTTACATGCTATCAACCTTGACACCCAATTTAATTTCACTCTGTTTGCAAGAGAGGAGCAATTTTTGTCTTCAACTTCAAGAGTCAAATAAAAGTGCTCAGAGCATGGTCATTTCAATCTATAGTTCTAGTTCAACTATTGAATATGAAGTTGCGACTACATCACCTACACCAATTTATATGGAAGATACTATAGGATATGTCCCACTATAGCAGTAGGCTGTTCTAGTTGCTGAGAAATTTCTAGTCCATACGGTCATGCCATCCAAAAAATTGAGTGCAAACCTACCAGGCCCATCAGGTACTTCATGGGGAAAGCGCACATGTAATAGGAAGCAGAGAGAGAAAGCAACAACAAAAAAAACACCGCCATCAATACATGAGGAGGATGAAGACTCTAAAATGAGACATTTGTTGCTGCCATACATTCCACCAAGGCGTGCAAATGCACCAACGGTAAAAATTCCAAAGAAGTTGGGGGTCCAACTAATTGTGCCATTGGTTCCAAAAGGAATTAAGGTGTTGAAGGATATTTTTTTGAACCTAGGAAAGCTATCCTTTGCTGACCACAACACCAAGAAACAAAAATATTTGAACAAGAAGAATTATATGGTAACTGTGTAGGACACGCCGGACTTGCCGAAGCGCTTCGTTTTGATGGAATGGGTGAGAGGACTAGAACAATATGGACTATTATCATTGATATACATGCCACACTTTGGCTGTAATGTAGAAGTGAATACCTTTGCACGACAATTACTGGTATCATTTCATGGAGGATTCCTTTGGCTAGATGAGGTACATTTTGTGGATGTCGAGATAATTGCAATGATAACAGGTCTCCCTTTATCAAGTATAGATGCAATAAAATATTGATGAAAAGACCAAGAAACAATGATTATAACAAGGGTTAAGGACAAGTATGACATGATTAGGGCCAACAGAGGGTTCCTAATCTCGTCCATTAATGACTATACCATTTGCTTTGTTGGGAAGGTATTATCCTATAAAATAAGGCACAAGCTATGACTAAACCAATGTACTATGGGTGCGGTTACACTAGCCGAACTCTGTGTAGAGGGAGTTCATATTAACTGGTCGCAATTTCTATGGAATAAATTGCTAGAAGACGCACCTCTATCGCAGGAAAGTGGTAAACCTCTCCACTACGCCTGGTTGTTAATTTTGATTTCATTTGTTGTCTAGTATGGCTCACAAAACTATTAACCCATGGATATACCAGTGATTAGGTGCAGAAGCATACGATACTTGAGGATGACACTGTTACATTGTTTCTCCAAATCATTAAGTTTCATATCAGGCTGCATTATGTTATGATACAACCACGACAAGACCTAAAACGCCAATGGTTGGCGAAGCAGTTTTTATTAACTGAAGAAGAAGTGGAAGCTATTGTACATGAATGGACAAAAGAATGGAGTGTCCCTATTTAAGAAGACCAAATTGTATATGACGACCTGAACCAAGACAAACCACCATCATTGCAACAAAAATATCAAGAACAGGATATGCAGGACGATGCTCAAGATCATGATCCGACTTAAAGCGGTTCGAGTTCGACTCCGACAAACCCATAAGTTCAAAATAAAAGGAAGGAGGCTGATATAGAGCAAGGGGATTCTAAACGAAAGAAAAAGAGAAAGGATGAAAAAACTTCCAATACCATCAACATTGAGGGGGAATACTTGTCGTAGTTAACTGAAGCACTGGCAAAAGTCGTGAAGACAAGTTTTTAGAAATAGACCATCTATAGACAGATCTTACATTTATTGTTACTGATTTGCTCAAAGTGTTATGTAAATATGTTGAAGAGTTTATAATTGCATTATATTATACACCTCATAGAATTGAGTCGCATGATATACCTTTCCCTTTCGAAGAACAACAACCTGAAATGCCAATGCCATTTCCATCAATTAGAGCGCAAGTATCAGGAGAAGTGCTTGATTTGGGAACCCTAGAATTTAATGATGTCTCCAGAAGCATAGGGATGATAAGAATATATTTTTCACAGATGCCCATGACTGAGGTATATGCACTACAAAATGTCACAGTCACAAAAATGAAATTAAGAGAAGGCGCTTTGATTAAGCAGGTGAAAGTTGTGAATAAAAATGTTAATAAGATGAAGAAAGCCGTGCAAGTGGCTGTGCATAAGGAAAATACGTGGGAAGAAAAAAGGAATAG
Organism: Pseudotsuga menziesii; assembly: GCA_001517045.1. NCBI lineage: Eukaryota > Viridiplantae > Streptophyta > Pinopsida > Pinales > Pinaceae > Pseudotsuga > Pseudotsuga menziesii. The sequence continues at coordinate 790,668 of LPNX010739820.1, forward strand.
GTTCGACAAGGATATAGCCCTTGCATGTACAAATTTTGTGGATGAAGGCATAATAGAGGAAATGTATCAAGAATACAAGGTCATTAGACTTGGAGAGATAGAAAAAGATATTCGAAAGAAAATTGCATATCTAGAAGCACAAATAAGGCTATATCGAAATGAGTGGCTATGTATCAGTAGAACCCTATGGTGAGATGTTCCCAGGAGATAATGTAACTAAACTAGAGCTAGTATTTTAAGAAGCAGAAGAAGATTTAGGTCCGATAAGTGAAGAAAAACTCTGTTTGGAAGAGGGAGTTGCAACACAGATCGAGAAGAAGAAGGCTATGAGCTTGCGTCATACTTAGAAAAAGGGTCTTGTGACAAAGAAGAGGAATATAAGCCGATCTAAGAAGGAGAAGAAGAGTCAGAATATTAGATTGAAGCTACAGAACAAGAATGTGCTTACAACTCACCCTCAACGCCAGAGGTAAGATCGAGAGACCTATCTCCAAGTAATTCTATAAATACGAGTAATACTAACACTGTAAATAGTGGACAAGGAAGTACGACCAGTCAAAATTTTGTTTCGACTGTACCAACAACAAATACGATGGCTGGAGATGACATTAAGTTACCAATATTCAATGGAAATGGGTTGGAAGACCCAGAACAACATTGGTTCCTTTGTGAATATGTCTAGATCGTATGACAAATCCAGGATGAGAATATCAAGAGAGCACAGATGATCACGAATATGACTAGTATATGAAATTTTCCATAGTACCAGTAGGAGTTGTCCCAAAAAAGCTCAACGATATTCAAGTGGGTTTAATATATGAATTCAGAAAGACAAAGTATGAATCACAGTTCATCACTGAAATAAAAGAGATTAAGCGTCTACTAGCATAATCTGTTTGGGACTTTGACCTACGATTTAAGACATTCATGGACAAAGTGAGTTTCCAAATGCCAGATGTGCATTATTTCTGCCTTGTTACCACATAACCAAACCCCGTTGATGTAACAAAATATTGTGTCACAGATAGAGGCTTTGGAAATAAAGGTGAAATTAGAATACTCGCTGGTTGGAGACACTAGCTCAGAAATGATGCAAATTCAGTTGTAGTTGGCCAATATTATGGTGCAATTCTAGTAGATTAAAATAGGAAAGGAATTTCAAGAAGAACTATGGTGTACAATATGCAGAACAAATGGACACGATAAAGACAATTTCACAGCGCTCACGAACTATGTCACAACAGGTGCATCGAACCCATTAAACACCCAAGGAATTCCTTGGTGTAGAATATGATAGACTAGGGGTGACAAGTCCAAAGATTGTCTTTACTTACAGAATATTGTTAGCACACCATATAGTCCGTATTGTAAATTTTTTAGATCAGTAGGCCATTATGAGAAAGACTGCAGATCATTTTAGCTACTGCAAGAAAATATGATGGACACCTAATTAATGAAAAATGATGAGCATACGTAACCTGAATGAGAGCAGCCTCAGTATCAGCCTACGCTATATCAAAAACCAAAATACCCTGAACCATAATACCAGCAGAATCAGTATCCTCAACAACAGCAATACCCTCCTCAAAGGGGAGTTGGGAATTTTAGAGGTTGAGCACAACAACAAGGAGGAGGATTTGTTCGAGAAAGAGGCAAAGTCATATGTTATAATTGTAGGTAGCTAGGATAGTTTTCCCAAGATTGTCAAAGTAATGCAAAAACATGTACATATTGTAAAGCGTTTGATCTCACTGTCGAACAATGTCTACAACTTATTATGAAATGGCAGGCTAGAACTGTCGTAAACCCCAACCTGGTGCAAAATCAGAATCCGAATCCCAATCAAAATATTTCGATGATTTATGCTGAACCAAGAGAACCTCAGATTGTTGTAGTTACAAGAGGAGGTGTTGCGATAGGAGAAAACAAAAATACATAGAAAGGAGAACTGCAGGTGAGACCCGCGACATAAAATAAAGCTCCGCTAGATGTCCAACAAGAGAAAGAAGTCTTCTTGGAGGTGTGACCTAAATTTGTGGATACTAATCAACAGTCAACCTTTGGAAAAGTCAAGACTATTCTTGAACGATTTGAATAGCTAATCAGGAAGCCGCCAATGAAAAAGGTTAGTAAGCTTAATGATTTTTTCAAAAGTTTTTTAGCACTAATAAATGACAAAGATGCTGTCACAGAACTAACATCACTAATAGAAGAAACACCAGAAGACCTGCGACTTGAAAAAAGAGTTAATCATATCAGGAGAAAACTGAAGACATGTCGAGAACTGCGAATGACTATGCAACTATGAGATTATGAAATGGATTATATCATATTATATTTGGGCTCAGATGTCAATATATTGAAAATAAAAACATGGGAGAGCATTAATAAGCCGCGACTAGACTGGTCTCCTATTAAACTAAGGATTGTGAATGAGTCGAAGGTTCTACCAATTGGTAGACTAACTCAAGTGCCTGTGAAATTCTAAGGCTTAAGAACATATGCCATCTTCAAAGTTATTGAAATTTTTGATGACAAAAATCCATATCCTTCAATTCTAGGAATTGATTGGGAAATAGACAACCAAACCATTATAAACTTCAAGAAAAGGATATTATCTTTCGAAGATTATGAAATAAGATTGGTTGCACGAATTTATTCGCTCGAAGGACATAGATATGTCAATCCTGTACATAGCGATGGGAAATACAATTATCTAAATCACTTGTATACTATCATGTCTTTAAAAGAAGATTATATAAATCCAACAGCTGATGGAAAACTAAGTTGGTAGAGTGTAAGCTCTTGCACATCCGACTCAGGTGATGCCCTGGAAAGTTGGCAGAATAGGCTACATGAAGTCTCCATCCGAAGATGTGCAATAATCATAAGAGCTGTGCGAAGGGTAGGATTCGAAGAAAGTGTGCTGCCAACATATGAAGGATTACCTAAAATTGCATCTTTGTTGGTATAATTTGAACAAAAATTCACAGAATCAGAATGATTGTCCACTTTGGACTATGTGCTGAAAGCTACGCCCATTAGATGGTGGGGTACACACAAAAAATCCATCTCTGAATGGACACAATGTAGAACATTAATGGAGATCATATTTGGGGAAGATATCAGTTGCCCTGATCAGAAATATATAGGATTGGCAGATCTTGTCGAACATATTGAGCACTGTGGAAAAAATTGGAAAGAATATCTGCGACAAGAATGGGTTCATCGATTCATCCACACTTTGGAAATGGTACCAAGAAGTTGGTACACACTAGTAGAGTTGTCACCAGGAACTATTGAATGGGAAATATTAGCTATAAGCTTCACTTAGACATTTGAGTTTGCAAGTGAGCACCCAATAATCGATGTTTCCTTACAAGTAATAACGGAAAATATCTTTGAATAAATCCCAGTCAAGACATGAATTTCCATCAATGAAACATGGCTATACACAATTGGAAGGAAGCCTATAATATCAAAGTAGATCTGGTTGATAATGACCCATTTTCCATAATATCCATGTGTCAGAAGGAATATGCGCAGTGGAAAAAGTTTGCACATGTGAAGATACACATTACCCTGCTCGGTACGAACTAAAAAAAAAGGGAAAAAAGGAAAAAGGTGGGGGGGATTATACCAACTTGGCATAACCTTGTGGGAAAGGAAAAGAAAGTCGCAAGGAGTGCGACAAGAAGTTGTTGGAGCTTGTGAGAGAAGAAAAAATATTACATCAAATGACACTACTAGGAAGTGATGTCATGATTGGCCCAGTAATTAAGTAAATTGGTGACAAGATACTTGTCAGTCATTATTCTAAGAAATATTGACATAATCGGGTGGCATACATTGTCATCATTTCTACCATAAATGAAAATGAACTCCTTTACCAATGCCAACTAATTGACGACAGAACGAGAAGCTTCCTTAAAGGACCCAAATTTTCTCCCTAGGGTTTTGAAAAGACAAAGTACTTTCTAAGTAAATACTTGATCGTGTGAATGACAACTGCCAAAAATATGTTGTTTCATATTATACATTGTTCCTACATCTAGAGCCATTTTTCCTAAGAAAAAATAAGAGCAATTAGTTTCTGTAACTGCAGGAGGCGAACCCAATTTATGGTCATCTCGATATCAAGTGCTAGTCCTACTGTGGAAGCTGAACACAGACATGCATCACCTACTCCTATCATGAAAGACACTATAGGATACATTTCCCCAAGGAATCAAATTAGGCTAGCTACTTCCAAAGTACAACTTCGGCCTTGGAAAAACGCAGAATGCAGGAAGCAAAATCGACACCAGCTGCCAAGGGGAAGTAAAAGATGAAGAAGCAGAGAAAGGAGAAATCTACAACAACACCACCAAGCCATGAAAAGTAAGAGGAATTTGAATCCAGGAACTTATTACCACCGTATATCCCACCAAGAAGTACGGATGCACCTTGGGTTACCATCCCGAATAAGGGTTTTGCTACACTGGTAGCACCCAGAATACCAAAAGGTATGAATGTACATATTGATATCATGCCCCAATTACAGAAGTTACCCTTTGAAGATTTAGACACAAGCAAGTTAATCTCCCTTAATAGAAAGAATTACATGAAACCGGTAAAAGATATGTCTGAATCACCAAACTAGTTTGTTTCAATGCAATGGGAAAAAGGACTGGAATAGTTTGCGATGTTGTCCTTACTATTTATGCCATACTTTGACCAAAGCATAGAAGTAACCAGTTATGTAAGGCAACTTCTGGCATATTTCATGGAGTATTCCTTTAGCTAGATAGACCATATTCAGTTGATGTCGACCTTATTTCAGCAATTACAGGACTGCCAAGGGCAGGAACAAACCCACTATTAGTCTTATAGAAGGACAACGACCCTGATCACATTGTGAAAGTCAAGGATATGTATGATCTGGTCAAGTCCGATAGAGGGTTCTCCATATCCTCTATTGGTGATCCTGCTATTTGCAAGGGAACAACGATATTGGCACACAAAATGTTGCTCACGTCATGAGCAAAGAAATGTACTGCAAGAGAAATCACGCTAGATGCACTATGTGTATAAGGAGTTCTGTAATGTCCCCATTCAAATGATTGCATAGCAGGACAATTCCATAAGTCCTACTAGTTCCCTAGGTTGGATGGATACATTTGGAGTTTTAATAAGGGATCTAATAAATGATGTTCAAACATTAGAATGGAAAAAATATTTAATAATGGAGATAATTAAATAAATACAAGAGAAAATTTAGGTGGAAATGGAACATGGAGACACATGGAGATTATGTGATCCACACAAGCTAGAATTTCTGTGCCACATGGCATCCACCTCTTGCAATTTCGAATCCATGGGAAGCCTAATGTTCTTGGATGAGTTAGAAGGCTGATACACTTGGCCATATGCATCATAGGTCGAATTTGGAAGGAAATGTAACTTACATGGGAGAGGAAGAATTAAATGGGAGCTTCTTGGATACTTGGGCTAGATTCCCTAACATCTATGACATCTATGACACCAATGATGAAGATGCTATGGAATTTATGACATATTTCAGAATTGAAGTCTGACATATGACCTTTATGACATGTCAGGCCTAAATATAACATCCATTAAGGCACTCATGTGAGTTGGGGAAGATCAATGGGTCCCTACTTGAATTGGGGGAAGATGGAAGGCTAGGGAAGGGAGGACACATTGCAAATCTTGAGCACACACCCTAATTCGAATTGGCTTGAGTTTGTGAATGGATTTGTAACCGTATAAGTCTAAGGATGTTTATAAAATACATGGATCAAAGAAAGAGAATGGATTTTTATCATTTGTGAAATTTGCATTTATGAAGAGAGAGACCTAGTGGATTTCTAGTTTCCTGCCTTAGCCAATTTTGAGGGTGAAAGATTCCCATCCAAGTTTGTGTTTGGATATGCCATTTAGGTATTTCATGGAGATTTAATGGAGTTTTTATTTGCAGGTTTAATCTATAGGGAATCTCTTGGTTTCTTCTAGTGCAACACATTCTCTCAACCATTTCCAGTCTTTATTGCATATTCTTGCTCATGGAGGGATTGCGCTTTGGGTGAGCTATTGTAATATTTGGGAGAGTTTCTCACAGTCCATTTCTATTTTTAATAATCTTAATATACTCTTTTATTCGTCTTCATAAAGTATCAGGTCCAAATACCAAATGGTTGTATGTAAAAGTGATTATTAATGAGCAAACAATGACCATTTCCCCACTATATTAATTTATTCCATTGTAATGCTGATGATTTTGAATGAAATAATGTTTCTATAATATATATTATTAATGGAATTCCATTTATGATTATTACAAGTTTGGTGCCATTTCCCCAAGGGTCAAACTAGTGATTTTGTAGCTGTTTGGGAGAGGGTTATAACAACCTTTAGAAAATGAATAATGATGCACATGAGAAATTAATAATTTCCCTTAAAAATAATATTCCTCTGTTCATAAATTTGAGAGGGTTTGGGAGCATTTGGAAAGCCATTTTCAACATTTACCCTGGGGGAATTGGAACCCCAATTTACTGGTGAAAACTCCTCCCTTGGCCAGAATATTAAAACAGTTTGCAGAAGTCTTTGGAGGGTCATAAATAATCCCTGAAAATCATATTCAAGTCTTAATATCAGTCATATACCTTCTCATAATCTTTGGGAGCATTTGGGTCAATTTGGGGACCTAGACATCAAAACTAGTCAAAGGTCGAAATAGGGAAAAAAGTGAAAAAATGGTCATTGTAATAAAATTATTAAAAAGGGACATTACAATGGTATAATAGCATGTTAATTTCACCTATGAATTATTAATATACATTTAATACAAATTTGCAGACCTGTCTTGGCTTCACAATAAGCCCACTATGCCCACTTTCCTTCCTCCCTGACCAACGGAAGTAGAAATTACAACCATAGATATTGAAGCATGCTTCCAGGAGTATCGAAATTTGAGAGGGGATATTCATGAGAGGTATTATTTCCAAGAATATCTTGTCAAGTATTGATTTATTCACAAAAAGGAAAATGTGAATTCATTAAAGGACAATCAACAATCCACAAGTTTGGAGGAGCATGAAATGAGAAAAAATCATCCTATTTGTGAAAAGAGTCTGGATACACCATTAAAGGAAGAAAAATAGAATCATGAAGTGGAGAATCAATTACCTCAAGGTTGTTTCAGATAATAACATAAAGAGGAAGGTGAAGACAATAACATAATCCTTATTGATGTGGGTTGTCCCAATCAAAGAGAATCTATTGATGGATCCTTGAACTATGAAGGAGTACCTACTGATGGGTGCTCACAACTCTATGTCGGTGACATAGAGATCATATTTGAAAATATTGTTGCAAGACAAATTTATCATTAGCATGAATATGAATACCTTGTGACAGATAATGAAGAACCCATATTAACTTCTCCATCACTACTTGAGCTTCAAGAAGTTGATCAAATCAAGAAGAAAGAAGAAGAGTAGGTTCACTCTCATGAACCATACTTCAATGAAGGGTCTTTGAATATGAGTGAAATTGATATCCATGAGTCCCTTATATCATAATCCATGATACTAAAGCATTGGTGTCAAATTCTTGTTGGAAAAGTTCTTCATTGGAGGATCCATCCTTCCTTGAAGACATGGAGAAGATTCAAAGAGCAATGTGCAATATTGAAGCTAATTTCATGTGTTTTATTTTTGATAGAAATAATTTGGTTGAGCTCAATGAATGTCTACATGAATAATAATGAGGATATTCATAAGCTCAAAACTCAAAATGAGAAACTTCCTAAAAGGTTGCAAGATACTTGTTCTTCCTCCTATGTTTCAGAATGTCATATGGTATATTGCTTGGAGGGTTATCATGACATGAGGGATCATGAGAAACATGGAAAATTGTAGGTTCTTGATTTGTTTGAATATGAGCTTGATGAGAGCCAATCACTAGCTGTGGTGGAAGAGGAACTCGGGTTGCCTCTTGAAGATGGGTGCACACTTTTTGAAGAAGTGTATGATTCCACTACCTTGGAACCAACCCATGAGGAAATTTTTTCATTTTTAAGGGAGGTGCATACTCCTACCCTTATGGATCCTTCACATGATGACAATTTTTCACTTTTTGATCATTTGGGTGAGTTGGTTCTTTCTCCTACATCCTACACTTCCAAAATTTGCAGCATTCATCCTTATGAAGTATGGGTGAAAGGTTTATTTTTTATGGTGCCACATGAAGAGTATGGAATTTCTATATATCTGTTTGATGATGACATGATTATAGAACCATATTATTTACATTTGTAGAAACATCCCTTTTTACATTATGATGATACCCATCTACATCGATGCACCTATGGTATTCACTTGAGTCACTTGGAGACTCATGATTTTCCTTGCTCCTTTCCTAGTCCATTTGATGTTGGAGGAACTTCATCCCACACTCGGGTGAAGATATATATGATTGGAGAAATTTATTGTTGGAAGCAACATAGTCTATTATTTTATGATGAATACATATTCATGAGTGTATTGATGAGACTTCTTTGAGGCACTTGAAGTTTTCATGTTTTATTTTCTCCTTATTTGGTTTAGATTTTGGTGGAGGTTCTTCATTCACTTCTTGGATGAAAGAACACATGGCTTATTATATTGATGCACATTATATATTTTTGGAGCAGAATTATGGGACATGTGATCCTCACCTATGTCATTGGGGAAGATCTGATATAATACTTTATGCTTGTGTGTATGGGCCACATGGTGATCTAGTTACTTGGATGTACAATCACTTTCATGATTCTTTGATTAGGTACCTTCTTGATGTACATTTGTATGATGTTGTTATGTAATTTCGTGATATATATTTTGTACTAATGATTTTTGGAAGGGTGCAATTCAAACAATGGGATCTTGGAATTTCTTGGTTTCATCTCACTTGGAGTAGTAGTTAGATTGTTGGTATGAGAAAGCAAACCAACCTTCAGTTGTTTGAGTTCATATTTGTAGAGAAGTGTTCCAGTTTCCTATGTGGGAGACCTTTTGAGTGATGGATTCAATTGTAAGATGCTTGGTGTTCATGGATTTTCATCATAGACATTTCACACCATGCATGTATCAGGATCATATGGGACTCTGGGATCATTTTGGGTCTCATTGGTTTAAATTTTGGGGGCAACAAGCAACATTGGAGATTTAGTCACCACTTGAGAAGATGATAGTAATAAGAGTAGTGCATAAACAAGCATGGTGGTTCCTCTCTGGAATTTTCTTGGAATCTTAAGAAACTCAAAGTTTGGTAACTCAGTACCAACTTCAAAGAATTATACAGAAGAAAAAAGGGGTGAAAGTTCAGAAAATGTTTCTAAAATATGGAGGTAAAGATTATTTGTGCAATTTTGGTTTTTATGGATTTGATTAATCCTTTTGGTTTTATTGGTGATGTTACATGATATATCTATATGCAAAATCCACATCTCTTTACTTTTGGGAACACAAAATTGTAGTACATGAGTGCCACTACTCAAATTGCAGCTAAACAAAATTAATGGGAAAAACCATAAGAGAGAACTTGGTGCAAAGGAAGGAGTACCAAATGAGGATGCCACTTGGGAATATGAAAAAATTTTGTGGCATCCAAATCTGAAATTGCTTGAGGACAAGCAATCTTGGGTGGGGAGGACTGTAATGTCTCCATTCAAATAATTGCATAGCAGGACAATTCCATCAATCCTACTAGTTCCCTAGGTTGGATGGATACATTTGGAGTTTTAATAAGGGAGATAATAAATGATGTTCAGAAATTAGAATGGAATAAATATTTAATGATGGAGATAATTAAATAAATACAAGAGAAAATTGAAGTCGCAATGGAGCATGGATACACATGGAGATTATGGGGCTCACACAAGCTAGAATTTATGTGCCACATGGCATCCTCCTCTTGCAATTTCGAATCCATGGGAAGCATAATGTTCATGGATGATTTATAAGGCTAATACACTTGGCCATATGCATCATAGGTCAAATTTTGAAGGAAATTTAACTTACATGGGAGATGAAGAGTCAAATGGGAGCTTCTTGGACACTTGGGATAAATACCCTAACATCTATGACATCTATGACACCAATGATGAAGATGCTATGAAATTTATGAAATAGTGTAGATGAAAAGGATGCCATATGACCATTATGACATGTCAGGCCTAAATATATCATCCAAGAAGGTGCTCATGTGAGTTGGGGAAGCTCAATGGGTCCCTAATCGAATTGGGAGAAGATGGAAGGCTAGGGAAGGGAGGACACATGGAAAATCTTGAGCACACACCATAATTTGAATTGGCTTGAGGTTGTCAATGGATTGGTAACCTTAGAAGGGTAAGGATGGTTATAAAATATAGGGATAAACCAAGAGAAGGGCTTTTGATCATTTGAGAAATTTGCATCTATGAAGAGAGAGAGCTAGTGGATGACTAGTTTCTTGCCTTAACCAATTTCGTGGGTGAAAGATTCCCATCCAATTTGGTGTTTGGAGAGGCCATTGTTACACATAAATATCATCATAAGCATGTGATGAGGCCCCAAACATAGTATTTTACCATGAATTCCAAGTCATGAAGTAAAATCCTGGTCTAGATATCAATCCTGCATATCAAAATCCAGTACCACTCCTACCTTTCAATCAATGAGCATTACCTTCTTCATCACCACCTTTATTATTTTGGAAGTAAGTGGTGGAACCAACTTTAAATCTTTTACAAAGTGAAATTATGACCTTTCACTGCTCTGTCATAGTGGGGAAGAAGCGGTGCCCTTGGTAAAAGGTGAAAAATAGAGGTTTCCACGAAGCTTCTCGAAGGAAGGCTTCGTGGCTCCCTTATCACTACACCTGAGGACCACCTGGGATTGAGACCCATCATTTTGGGATTTCCCAGCCACCTCACCCACCATTTACTCAACCATCCCTATCCTACCAAGGCCTATAAAAGTAGGCTCATATCCATGGTTGAGGGAGAGAAAGGTTATGCTGTTGCATTGACATTCAGGCCTAAATCAGTAGGGTGAGCATAGGAATAGCAATTTGGAGCTATTGGGGACAAGATATTGGCATTGTGAAGGATATTATGGACACTAAGGCATATGTTGTAAACTTCTTCTTCATTCATTAATGCAAAATTGGTTCCTTTCCCATAAACTATATTGTGTTAATATCATGTATTTTATTGTTAGATTCCTTACTCACTAGCATAGAATAGTGGAACATTTTCTGGTGATTTTTGATCTTGTGTTTTGGTTTCATGTGATCATGTAGGTACATCAATGAAGAGCTATCATTGCAGGAAACAACTACACTATTCCATCAAAGACACTTATTCCAGATCTCCACCCATTCTAGCAAATGTCTTCCATTTATGTTGTGTACTATTTGTTCTAGATCTGAACCATTTAGACTAGAGGAACAACTCCTGTCCGCAGGAGGTGCATTTTTCATAGCTACAAATATGGTAACTCCACTAGGGAAGAGCTTTCAGCACATCTGATCTTCCTTAGTTTTCAACTCTCGTCCGAAATCCAATCTCTAGTTTTTCAAAATCAGATCTACTAGCTGATCTAGTTAGAGCTTGGTTTTGTATCATTAGATCTATTTAGATCTGAGTTATTCTACCTTCTGTACTTTATATTCCTATTAATTCATGATTTATATGCCATTTTCATAGTGATTAAATTTTCTTTTTTCACCATTATTTTTTTTGGACATCTACAGGGAACCACGCATGCATAGTGGGAAATAAGTGGTGCCACTGCATGCAACCAGTGATTAGTAAGCAATGCCACCACCTGTACTCAACAACCAGGAATCAGTGCTCTCTCAAAACTGCTCTATCAGTGACCCTCTAGAAGCAGTGCCAGGTAGGCTTTTTCCAGACTTGTTTTTTCAAAGTTTTTGTAAAAAATTTGTTTGTTTTCCTTTCAGTTTTGAGTGCCTGAGCTTGTTTAAAGAGATCTGAGTGTTTGAATTTCAAAATTTTGATGTGGTAAAGGCTTGTTTTGTTAAAATAAAAAATCTAGGATAGGATCATCTTTTCATTTTCTTGTATGCTTGGTTTTAAATTTTTAAAGGAGTTCTTGAAAGCTCAGTATCAGTTAGATCTCATTCTTACTGTTTGATAAAACTTAAGAGAAATACTTCCTTATTGGTTTCTTGTTTTCATTTTTCATTAAATTAGTGAAATACTTCTTTTTTCTTGTTTAGAAAAGATTTTTTTTTGTCTATATTTAGTTATAATTCTGTTTGAAGACGAATAATTGGACCTCTGACCAGCCTAATAAGCTTTCAGATCTCCATTTTTTATTCTTTATTTTTACATTCTTATATCAATCAAAATAAAAATATTAGTAGTTTTAAGTTAGATCATTCTATTTTTGAAGAAAAAAATGAAAAAAGTACTTAGTATACCTTTCAGTGTTTTTTGTCTTTCTTTTTAGGGAAAAAGAGACCTCTCCTTATCTGCTTGCTTTCAAAATATTAGTTTAGAAGTGTTTTTCTTGTTGGCATTCTTGAAAAGTTTTGTTGAGTTTGACTGTTTTGGGAAAATTTTTGGTTTTGAAATGAAATTGGAAAAAAGGAAAATACTCTCTCCTTCCCGTAAGTAGGCATATTTTGAAAGGTAAAGTGAAATAATTTGCACATCATTACTTCATGGTATTACATTTCTGTCATAACTCCATGCATTCACCTAACCGTTCAACTTAAAATTAATGGTAGATATAGGTTAAAATTTTTAGTAACTTGAGTGATAGGTTAGAGACGTGTTCTAGTGTCGTAAAATGTAGGATCTGTCATTCATTGCCTACACTGCAACTCAGGACTCACGCAGTTCTTCCATGTACCATCGATATATCGAACAACCTTTCACGTACCCTTGAGGTATATCGAAAGGTACTTCATGTACTTGATTGCCCCTTGTGAACAATTGTGCATTAGACAACACTGCTACGGATTTGAATTCCCATGTAGATTGAGTATATCGGGAGGCCCTACTAGGATTCCTGAGACCATCTAAGAAAATCCATTTTGGCCGTCTTGTTGGTGCAATATATTGAGAACAACACTTGGGGATATTACTACGCATGTGCCTTCCAGGTAGCCAGGTATTCAGGTGAGGGACGGTTGATCCTCCTCGCTGCATTTTACTATTGGACCCTCCAGTATATCGTGAGTTGCAAAGACTTGAAAATCCTGGTGAGGAACCGGCTTGTTCAGCCCCTCTTGTCACTTAAGTTTGCTTGTGACCTATATTTTGTGTAGGATAAATTTTTGTGTGATTTCCTTAGTTTTAAAAACCTATGTTAGGGTTTTAGAGACCATAAAATCTATCTGAGTTTCTATTGAGATGATCTAGAAGAAAGCGGGGCTTACCACCAGAATTTCCTCCTGCTATATGGGAAAGCCAAATGGAAGCCACAGATCAAGGAGCTGCAACTGAATCCTATGTGGAAGGAACTAGAGTTGTGGAAAGCAGAGAAAAATTCACTGCTTATGTTAATCCCTTGGTCTAATAGCCTCCTATGGATGATACTTCCTTCCATTCTCTGAGGGAAGGTCGTACCAATAGTCCTGCTGAAATTGAGTATGGCCCTAATGCTCCTTTTTGGAGAACTTCTATGGGTCAAGCCATTTCTGAATTCGGGTTCACTAGACCTTCTTTTGAGGACCATCCTCTAGGTGAGGATGAATATAGGAGAGTCCAAGAATCTATTGATCATGCTCGCAATTTTTTAGAGAGAATGGAAAGAATTATTCCTTCACCTGTATCTGACAAAGAACATGTGTCTGCCTTTTGACCTATTTGTTAGATCCATGGCCTTCTGGATATTGTACACTTGCTAAGACTTTGGGTCCTATTGAAGAGGTTCCATTTAGTGGTGTGATTTCTCATAATCCATATCTAACATCCAACCCTACAGTTGTAAATCAAAGGTCTATGTCTAGTCCTCCCATACCTTCTGTAGCTGGGAGGAAATCCTCAGCTCAAATGGTGTCAGTACATTCTAACACCTAGGGAAACCCTCGACGTGATTTAAGTTACCTGGTAGCAGAGTTTCTACTAATACTAGATAGAATTCTGTTGTAGGACAACCCATAGTGGTTGTTCCTCCCACCCCTACCAATATGGTAAACCCTCCATTGAGTTTAGGCCAACCCTTAGGGGTACAACCTGCCATCAACCAACCTTCTTGGGGTTATGGTTACCCATGGAATTAATTACCTGTAGAAAATGTTAATTATCAACCTACATCTATAGGAACTATAGATCCTGGAATCCCTTACCCTGGAAACACGTTCACATCGTGAGGAAAACCTAATTGGTCCTACATGCCAACTATAGGAGGAATGCCTATTCTTATTGCTGGAGGTGCCAAAGGGCCACCTTATGGTGGCCCACCTTTCAAAGGACCACCTAGCGGAGGTCCACCTGGCAAAGGCCCACTTGGAGAAGGTACATCTTACAAAGGGTCACCATCTGGAGGCCCTCCTTCTGAGGGTTCACCATCTTGAGGTCCACCTTTTGGGGACCACCATATGGCGGACCGATACCTGGAGGTCCACCACCACCTAGAGGCCCACCACCTCCAGGTGGCCCTTCCCCATTGGGAGGCTCTTTGGGAGGATCATCTGCTCATCAACCGGTTCAGCAGCCAATATATCAATTAGCTTATGGTCCTACTGGTACACATATGCCCTATCAATATTACCAGTATGTTGAACCTAATCAACAGCTTCCGTTCCAATCAAATTTGGACTTGCCTGATTTGTCCAAGTTGATAAATGATTCCATTTAGCACAACACTTCATGGCCTGCTATTCCAGTCAAGTTACCATCAGACATCCCAAAGTTTGATGGGTAGTAGGGAGATGATCCCAAAAGTCATATCATGACTTTTCATATATGGTGTTCTTCGAACTCCTTAATGGATGACTCTATTCATTTGAGACTCTTTCAGCGCACTTTGACTAGTATGACCGTGAAGTAGTATATTGAACTTCCACACATTCATTTGTGGATTTTAGCGCATTGGAAACTATTTTTCTTACACACTTTCAGCTACCCATTTGTTATGAAACATGTACGGATCTTTTGACTGCACTCCATCAAAATACCTCCACACACATTTCAGACCATATCCATGAGTGGAGATGGTAGAGATGAATTATTAAAGATCCCATCCCCGACCAACTATTAGATGATTGATTCACCAAATCCTTGTTTCCTCCTATTGCCTGAGATATGACTATGGGTGGTGCTGTTACTGAAGAGAAGGCTATCAGTCACGCTCAGTATATGGAATTGGTATATTTCCAATCCGAAACTTTTTATGACCTAATCCCTTAGGCTTCTTGTCCCAGCACAGACCCTACCAAACCACCTGCAGAGACTCTTGTTGATGGGGTTGTTGGTTCAATCCAGCCCTCGTTAGTAGCGAAAAAATTCCAATCAACCTAATTCTTGTTCTACTACTCCTTTAACTGCTATGATTTCCGTCGAGGTAAATGATATTCAAAGTACACAAAACCCCAACAATACGAAAAAAGGAAAAGGTAAAAATAAAAAACCTGGAAACCAATAGGAGAATACCAAAGCTGTGACCATAGAGAACGATAACAAAGGGAAGAGAAAAGCTAAGTACCCTTTCCTGTTATGTGGGGGTGATAACTTCATGAAGGAGTTCCCTCATCGTGAAGATATTAGTAAATTTCTTAAAAGTAACCTACATCCATTGTGCTTACTGATCCTTTTCCATCTCAACAACAATTGATAGACCACATGTCTAATCAAGGGACTTTGGGTTCCACGAAATAAATTAGAATGATGTCTTCATATACCATCAATTTGAATACTTGTAGTCAGTCATATGACAAGGCTATGGAAAAGAAGGACAAGAATCCTCTTTCCAAGAAAGCTCCTTCTAGTAGTTCCCCTTCATCTTCGTCTAATGATCCTCTTGTGATCAAGAAACCTAATCTTGATTTTATTTTATGACCACCTAAGGCTACCCTCACAAAGGCTATTTTCAATCCCAATGCTTGAGTTGCACAATTTTATAATGTTGTTGAAGATTTATCTCAGGCACCTTGTGTAATGTCTACCCTTGAGGTACTCCAAAGCTGTTTAACACAGCGTAAAAACCTACTAACGGATTTGGGGGTATTAGACCCATATAATACCAACTTAATTCATTTTAATTGTTATATTTTTATCATTTAAGCCATATGATCGTAGGATATTATCTGAGAGAATAACATGCACAAAAATCAATCACAAGAGACAATAGACACAAATATTTTCCTCAGGGAAACCATAAAGGAGAAAACCCCACAAATTCCTCACAGATAGAATGAGCACCAATGGTAGCAGTAAAACCCAAAGACAAAAATATGATCTCCAACAGATGTTCTCTCTCTCACTTGAGTGAGCTTCTCCTCTCTCACCTATGCGCTATAGCTGGGTGAGTGTGTTTCAAATAGAGAGTCTCACTCTCTATTTTTACTACTTTCCAACTTGACAATCACTTATAAGGGCCGACTTCTCTAGGACAGTCTAATAACCCTAGTGCCCCACAACTGTGAGGAATTTCCCCCCTGATCAACAAGTAGGGTTAACCTCTATGACTTTACATGACTTGATCGCATTAATGATTCTCCTGATAGGAACATTGGGGACTAATGAAATACAATATATGAAATATACAAGTTAATACATTTCGAAGTTACAAATACATCAACACTCCCTTTTAACTATGAAGGTATTCTCTAGACACAATTCATCAGCACAAGTATTCATCACTAGATCATCATCAAATATGGATCATTACTGGATCATCACTGGATCACCATCAAAGCTGGATCATTATTGGATCATCATCATCACTGCTTCCAAAATCTCGATCAAATGGTGCTATCTCTCAATTCTACTTGTCATAGGAAGTTCTCAGAGCCAACCCTTTTTCATGCTAGTTGTAGGCCTGGCCTCCATGTAGGTATTCTTCTTCTTCATCACTTATATCTGACCATGGGAGGAACACATCCAACATCCATGTCATAAAGGACCACTGAACACTTATATCTGACCATGGGAGGAACACATCCAACATCCATGTCATAAAGGACCACTGAACACTTATATCTGACCATGGGAGGAACACATCCAACATCCATTTTATAAAGGCCCAACACTTACATCCACCGGCATGGTATGACACACCACCTACCATCTAAGGAAAGGCCTTGCACTTACATCCATCGGCATGGTAGGACACACCATCTACCATACGAGGAAAGGCTCTGCACTTACATCCATCGACATGGTAGGACACACCATCTACCATCTGAGGAAAGGCCCTGCACTTACATCCACTGGCATTGTAGGATACACCATCTACCATCCGAGGAAAGGCTATGAACTTACATCCAAAAGGATGGTAGGACACACCATCTACCATCTGGGGAAAGGATCTGCACTTACATCCACTTGCATGGTAGGAAACACCATATACCTTTCGGGGAAAGGAGCTGCACTTGCATATGACCATGGGAGGCCCAGGCTGCCACCATGTTAGAAGGGCTCTGCACTTACATCAGACCATGGGGGGAACCGATTCTACCAACATGTCAAAAGGGCACTGCACTTACATCTAACCATGGGAGGAACCAATCCTCCACCTTGTCAGAAGGGCACAAAGACTCATCACTTCCCCTTGGAAGGAACCTCGATCTGGAGAACACTAAGCTTCTCCCTAAAATAATCAAAATTCACTTTGGCTAATGGCTTGGTTAACACATCAGCTATCTGCTCGTTCATCGCAACATACTGTAGCTTCACTGCTCCTCTCCGCATCATATCTCTGATATAGTGATATTTGATCTCGATATGCTTCGAATTGTCATGGAATATAGGGTTTTCCAACAACTGCACACAACTTTGGTTGTCACAATATATACAAGTAGTATCCAACTAGAGATCAAACAAATCATATAGTAGCTTCCTCATCCACACTGCCTCACAACTACCCAAATAAGACACAACATACTCTGCTTTGGCTGTACTCAGTACCACATAGGATTGCTTCCTACTAAACCAAGAGATCACACTTGATCCCATACTGAAGTAGCACCCCGAAGTGCTCTTCCTATCAATGGAACTGCCTACCCAATCCAAATCCACATAACCTTCCACGTTAATCTTTTGATTCACCCCATACTTAAGCCCACAATCAACTGTACCCTTAAGGTACTTCAGAATATGCTTTGTAGCAATTAGGTGAACATGTATCGGATCTCTTAGGAATTGGCTCATTGTGTTCACAACAAAACAAATATCTAGTCTCATATTCTTTAGTTACATCAAGGACCTAATCATCTAAAGATACATCATAGCATCAACTGATTTTGATGAAGAATCACTCAATAGCTTCAGGTTCGATGCCATAGGTGTGGTGATGGACTTGTAGTTCATCATCCCGAACCTTTTCAAGATATCTACTGCATACTTCCCTTGTCCCATGGAGATTCCATCTGAATTTTTCCACACCTCCATGCCTAGAAAGTAGTGCATCATACCCAAGTCCTTAATCTCAAACTCAGCAGCAAGCTTCATCTTTGTATCAGCAATCAACCCATCCTCACTTGTTACAAATAGTTCATCTACATATAGTAGGAGTATCATAGGTTTCACTTCCTCAAACTTATAATAAAGGTTGGAATCTGCTTGGAAGTTGTCAATTCTGCCATACCATGTCCTAGGTGCGTGTTTCAAACCATACAGGGCTTTCTTCAATTTACACACATGGGTTTCCCTGTCATGTGTCTCAAAACTGAGTGGCTGCTCCACATACACTTCCTCTTCCACTAAACCATTCAAGAAAGTAGTCTTGACATCCATCTGGTGTATCTTCGATTTCATTACTGTAGCCAGAGCAAGTACTAATTTGATGGAAGTGTATCTGGCTACAGGTAAAAAAGACTGTTCATAATCTATTCCTTCTTTCTGGGAGAAGCCACGAACCACAAATCTTGCTTTATATTTCTCTATGATACCATCTACATCATGCTTGATCTTTTAGATCCAATTGGAAGTCACAACAGAATTCCCCTCTGGTCTTGGGATAACATCCCAGACATGATTCTTCATGATCGACTAGTACTCCTCGATCATAGCATCCTTCCATTCTTTTTTCTCTGCCTCTTCTTCATAGTTGGAAGGTTCTTTCTCAATGATGTCACATAATAGGGATACATATATGTGAATTCTTTGCCATTGTCTGATCGAAAGGTCTTGATTTTCTTTTTTGTGTGGTTCTCGATCAAGGATTTGAATTCTTTGAACTTGCTGAATACTTCATCTTTGTTTTTCAAGAATTATATCGATGTCTTCCTAGAAAAATCATCAATGAAAGAGACATAGTATACATACCCACTCAATGAACTAGATGACATCAGACCGCATACATCAGAGTGGATGATTTCCAAGATTCCTTTTGCCTTGCTCTCGCTACTTGGAAATGTATTCTTTGTGTTCTTTCCTTTCGCACATCCTTTGCAAACATCTTCATGTTTTTCCTGTACTTATGGAAGACCTTCAATAGCTTTTATTCCAAGTGGTATTTCCCTATAGGGCACATGTGCAAGCCTTCTATGCCAAAGTTGATTTGGCTCTACTGAGTCATGGACCAAGGCTTGTTCTGGTTGGCCCTTTAGCTTGTATAAGACTCCCTCTTGTTCTCCAATCACTACTGCATCATCTATAGTTTTTCCCTTTTGCCACATAAGGACTTTTCCATCTACAAATGAAACCCTTATGCCTTTTGAATCCAATGCATATATGGAGAGGATATTCTTCTTTAGTCCTGATACAAACAAGACATCCTTCATCTTCATAGACTTTCCAGAGTCTAGCTTATGGGAGGATTCATCACTGCCTTTTATTGGATACTGGTAGTCATCCCTAAGTTTTATTTTGTGGGGTGATTCATGTTTGAATAGTTTCAAAAAAGGTTCCGTTAGCACTGGAATTGAGCCCCAAGGTTGAAGGGAGGCCCACTCCCAGGTAACAGCAGAACCACTTTAGACTGCGCCTCTGGCCCTGCGCAATCAGAGAGGGATCTCTTGTTTTGTCTTCAGAGTCTACTCCACGTAATATTTTCATTCAAGGATAATCAGGGGGCCAAGATCCCGAATGGGACAAAGTGTGTCAAGGTGAGATGTACGGTGGGATTATCAGGGTAAGGGACCATTGGCAATGGAGTCGAAAACCTGCGTAGGGAACACTTGCATAAGGAAAGGAATGGAGTGGGGTTGAAAATAGAGGCAAGGTAGCCGCTAATCTCCCAATCAAGAGATATTTAGCGGGTGGTTGGAGGACGAGAGAGAAAAAACCATCACATGGAGCACTAGCGAGATGAATTCCATGCAACTTTAGAAGAAACTTGATAAATGTCTGGAACAACAGCTAGAGCATAACGAGTATGAATTCCTAACTGCTATATAGTAAGTTACAGACATGAAAGCAATCAAGAGACTGGAGTGAAAATAGGAAACACATTGCACGTAAAAGAAGATACATATTGGGAAAAGCAATGACACATGAATCTATGCCATGAGAAACAACTCCTCCTCTACAATTTTATTCATAACACATGCATCAAATCTTATTTACAATGGAGAGCCTCAGCCCTAGAATGTTTCCCAATCCAACCAACTCCTTTCCTCCCTCTATTGGGAGTGTATTTATACCATTCTAATGCTGAGACTACCAAATTGAAAATTGTTACTGGCCACTATCATGCGTTAACAGTATAGTGAGTGGAAGTATCACCACATTTTACAAATATAAACAACAAACATTATGGAGACGTGGCACGTGATAATGCAGACTACCAGCGCAGATATTTCTTCCATTTTGCTTTGCGAAAGCGATTCCCATGCGGTATGCTGACGGTCAATTGTTTACTTAGGTTGCTTCGGGTATATCTTTATGCTTCTTCAACCAGCCCACTTCTTACAGACCAGGTCGCTCAAAGGTTGACAAGAAGACCCGAATCCACCGCCTGATCATTTTCCTGACCCATCCTTCATCCGGTAACACTGTTATAGGAGGAGGGCTATCAAAACCCCAAATTTTCACAAAATTTAAAATTTTGAGATAAAATAAAATCCTGAATATGCAGTTTACTAACAGCTAAAGGTTAGCGGAAAAAGAATCAGTCTTCGATTAGTATTTACACATTTTCATATTACGTTAACTAAAGTAGTTTCCTTTTCGTAACATAAATACAGTTTACTTGGACATTGTTTTATTTCAGTTTACTGATGAGTCTTCTTTATGGAAAGTAGGTGGAATCTAACTTTGAATCCCGGGCTTACTTAGGATTTATGCTAACACAAAAATATTATTGGTTCTTACAGGTTTATAGGTATGTTCGATCAAGTAGACGTTTTAAATTCATAAAGTATCAAGAAGTGTTTCTATTTGCAATTAATATGCTTAGTAAACGAAACTGATAAATTCCAAGCAACTTCAATGAGGTAAGGTAGTTTCTTTTCTCCAGTTCTTCTTATAAGCATATCTCAAAGAAAAGAGTTCCTTTTTTTATCAAACTTAGTGACAACAATGAAACTTACTGTGACTCTAAGCTTGTATTCCTTGTCTCATATGAAATTCTATTTTATTATGCTTATCTTGCAAATGCTATACTTATTGTACTATTGTATCATATACATTATCGTATTATTTACTTGAGTACCAAGCTGATCGATATTTACATTATGTAGGGAAACTTACTGCTTGTAAAAATTCTGGATATTAAAAGCTTGATTAGTGTAAAATCAACTGCATCCTTTCACATGGAATACTGTTGCCTTTACTTCTTAAATTTAAGTCAATCCATGTTGTTCCAATGATTATGGACTTGATTTGGATTATTCCATTCTAATTCTTATTATTACTATAACGCCTTTCTTACATTAAATTACTGTCTATAACAACTTTAAGGTAGATATTTCTACAATGATGAACATTCTATCCTATGCTAAGTACAAGTTATCTTGTATGATCACAAAATTATTTTACCAAATAAATAATCATGGTAAATTACTAGCAAATGACAAGCTGAGAAACAATTACTGTCTAAGGAAGTTTAAACCAAAATTGAACTTTGTATAAGAATTTATGAATATATTCTTTTACTATGCTATCCAACTTTATAATTTTATTTCCATTTGAATTGTTGATTTTAAAAGGGTTATAAACATGCATAAACCACAATGTTTATAAATATAGAAATCTATGGTTAGTTCGAAGGTTCTAAACAATTCAACTTGGAATTTTCCATATATCAAATGGTTACTACACTTTGCTAGGGTCAACGTTGATAAAAATATGGTTTAACAAAACACCCATATCGTGCTATCAACATTACGATATAATTGATATATGATTTAGCGATGGGATATATTAAGGCATATATTATAGTTCATGCATCGTTTTGATTGAAATCATTGTTTTAAATAATTGGAAATTATTGGAATGTAGATGAACTATAGAACTCGACCCACGCATGGTTGGAATAATTGAGGGCACGTGGTCACCTCCTGGCCATGTATTGGTGGCATATAACTCTTGCAACCCTAATGCTTTGTCATTTTTCCTTCTATGTTCCTGCTGGCCTTCGGGATGTTCTGCAAGGTCTCATGGCGGCCGTGAGAGTTCTTTTTGTTTTATCTTGCTCCAATGCTTGAGTTTAACGTTGCTGTAGCCTCCGGTGTTTGGTATTGTTGCCATTTCTTTGCAACTGTGGGTTTATACTCTACAAGAATTTGTTGGTTTTGTTTGCCTTTGGCTTACGGCCTATATGTAACTCCATTTTTCTCTTTCCGTGGCTTGTCAGTGCTGTGCAAAGCTGAGGCTTCGCTGCTGTCGGTTGTGCTCCTTTGTTGTCGTAGGGTCTGGAGATTCATATGAGCAGTTTGCAGTTAGTGACGGTCTCTCCATTAGTCTGCTCGACATTCTTATTTAAGGTAATTATTTAATGTTATTTTCAACATAGAATTTATACAGCATAATTGTTTTTACAGTAGGGTTTACAATATTTTAAGAGTTTCGTAATTAACACTCAGCATTGTAATCTCTTTGCAGGAACTTGAGACGGTGTTTGCATTCCATGATGAAATAATTGTTGGCTGTCTTCGAAGGTCATGTCTCCAAACTGGTAAGCCCTGGGTTCAACGAACGGGTTCCTCCCTTACTTGTAACCGGGTTGTCGATTGGGGAAACCCTGAGCTTGGAAGGTTGTCCAGCTTTGCCATTATCTATGCAGTTTCTTTTTAAAGGTTGTTACTGGTTTTAATATGTCTTCAAACCCTCGCTAAGTTGATGGGTATACTGGGTTGTGAGCTCGGTGTTGTATTTGGTTTAAATTTTTGACCTTGTGGCTTGTTAATGCAATACAATGGTTTTTTAAAAAGACTTCTTTCGAGCTCGGACTCGGTTTACAATAATACTATTTTGTGACTCTGTGCAACTTAGGGTTTTTACCCTACTTGTCTGTGAATAAAGAATTTAATATTTATTATATTTTGAAATAGATTATTGTTAATATTTTAAAGACTGTCACTCAGTCATAGTGTAATTTATTTTACTTGTTGGCTCAAGAAATACAAGCTAGGGTTTTCCTGAATGAAACCTCGTTTAAATGATTCTTTTTAAAATATGTTTTGTTACTCATTTAACTTGTTTTATGTTAAAATTATTACAGGTGTGTATGGTAATATCTTTAAATTGTATCTATACATATATTGTAGTAAGGACTGTAACCAGTCTATAATAGTTTAATTGCTTGTTAATGTAATGATCCAAAATGATGGATTTTAGCTTAATTGTTTTTAATTGTAATAATAATTTTAATTTAGGGTTTCGACCCTGTAGAATACCTTTACAGGTATAAAGTATTTGATAAATATAAAACAGTTTTGTACTTAGATAGATGTTTATTTATATATTAGTTATTACCATATTCTTTTGTTTTATTTACTTAAGCTGATAGGTTGAATTTACTCAGAGTTCTTTGAAAGTTAAAACATAGATTCTGTAACTTAGTTTAGTTTGTTCTTTATATTTTAAATACTTTAATGTATCTCTACTTGGTTTATGGTATTTGTTAGTCTTAGCTTAGTTGATATTATTAGTAAATAAAACTAAGTATTTGTAGTTTATTTCTCTATTTAACTGAATGTAACAAAGTAGCTTGACTGTGATATTTCTACTACATTTCAAATAGATACTAATTATATACAAAGGAATATATCTATAATGTAACACAATTTAACCTCCAGCATATTTTAAGTTAAATAACAAAAATAGTCTACTGTCTGTAAATACAACCTTTTATCTACTAAGATACTTTCTTATCATATAAATCCTTCTACCTGTACTAGATTTCTGCTATTTCTTTTTCCAGTATATTTACATACATAAGCTTGTAAAAACAATAACATGAATAACCAAATTATTGATCTTTTTGATAATAACCTACATACTGAAATAAATCACTCTGCTATTATGAAATGTAGAACCACATCTATTCTACTCAATCTCTTAACATGTTCTTCATCTACTATAAATACTCTATCTGTGCTAGAGTACGGCCTGGTCCTTCCAGGTGTGGAAAAACACAGATTAGAATTATTTTCCATTTATTTCAGATTCATTTCTTCAATAATCTAAAAATTACTAATTCTAAAATTTATAACTAAATATTTAACATTCATTTAATAGTCAGATTCAGATTTAACTATCTAACACTGTAAAACAAAGTAGTGTAGAACCTGAATAGGATAGACAACAACAGCGTTAGGAGGTTGTTCCTCCCTACCAAAATCCTGGAGAGTGCTCAAACAACGCTTCCTCAGGATCCCCGAGCCTGTTCCTAGTTTTCTTGGCTGAGAACTGGTGGAGTATGCAAACAATAGACTAGTCCAATGACTTAGTAAAACACTCTGCACTCAGTAGTAAGATCCTTTAGTCGAAAAGCTGCACTAGATCACTTAGCAGTTATCCCCTCAAACTATTTCCACTATTCCCTTCCATTGAATTTCTCTGAAGTACATTCACCTGAATGATCACTTCTCTAGAATGAGCAGCCTCAACTCTCTTCAATGGGAATTTTTATAAATATTGCCTAGGTCTTTTGGGTCAGTTGTCATTAATTGAGCCACTTGCTTTGATTCCACTTTCTTGGGGAATCATGACCCCAAATGTAGGGAGGTTGTCACCTGCAACAGTTGGAAGTGGTTTGAGGATGCCGCCACATGTATGTTTTCTCTCCACCTAGTCTCCTCCACCAATTTGACCAGTAAACACTCTTTTAACATCTATCCTAAGCTGTTGTCTCCACCTTTATTTATTTATAATTAAAATATTCAGAATTACATTAAATATCCTTAACTCTGCTGAGTCATCAATTACAACTTAGCATCGAATTTAACATATTTCCCTTAAATAAAATCAAATAAGATAATATTGTTTTTGCAAAATTGGGGCATGTGACAAGGCCGAAAAAAAGGTGGTCATGAACTTGGTGATTATAAGCGACTTAAGAAGCTTATCATCCTTGTACTGTTTTCTTCCTCCTATGAGGAAGGTTCTCTTGTGAGCCATGTAGCTGGGTGTGCGTTTGATCCTCTCCTCTCCCATGACCAAGCAGCCAAATGGAGATCCTAGGGTTGGTGCCGAAGGCTCCGGACCCACCTGGTTCCAGTATGAGCATTCGCTCCAACAGTTCTGCCACCACTGTGAGTTGGGACTTTGGAGGTCGTGACTGCAACTGGGAGTGTTGGAGGGATGTTGCTGGGACATCAAAACCCATGCACTGCACATCCAGAGACTGGGTTGTGTAGAAGTGGGTGAAACTCCCTTGGTGTTTAACATCTGTGCCCTAGTGGTTGGTGATTTTCTGGTATGGATAACCAAAACACAGATCTATGTTTTCCTACAAAGAGTACCCCTTGTCAAACTAACTTCTCGAACCACACAACCATGGTCATCTGTGAAGGAACTCAACACTCCTCGACATTCAACCCTATACTTCTTATCATCGACACATTTCCACGTCTTAGAAGCTCTCCGGAATATGACGTTATATAGGGTGATCCAAAACGGCCCAGAAAAAGCTATACCCTTAAAATATTAGTCGCTGTGTTGTCCATCTAGTGTGATTCCAGGATGGAGCTCCATCCTTATGACGTTCAATCATATTATCCATATGGGCAAGATTCCCAACAATTCCCACGTGGCTACCAAGATAGTTTCAAGGGCTATGGATTTGACCTTTATTGCCCTTTCAATTACCGTGATGGTGGCATCGGGCTGTTTTAGTTCATCGCATCCCTTGGCCTCGTGTAAATGCCAAGTTTTTTGCCTCAACGAATAAAACCTACATCTTTCTCATGGCTCCCTTTGAAGTGAACCACATGCCACACTTGTGAACCGAGGAAATTAGCGTTGCTGGACAAGACTTCCACCTTAGGCTCATTCCGAATGGCATCGAAGAAATCGACCAATCCACAAGGATGCATATTACATGTTTGAACATCTCCTCCGTGGTCATCTCCACATTGGATGTGAAACCTATACCCTGGGAGCTTTCTCAGCCGTCCGATTTTAGGAATATTTCATGTCCATTGTCCATGTTCCATTCTTTCTGTTGCCAACTTCTCTCCTCTAAACACTGCAGGCAGTTCTGGATCATGACCTGTTCTCAACTGTTGATCGTGACTGACCCTTCATGCAGCTTTAGATCTAAGTGGGTCCCATTATCTTTCACAATGAGAAGCCTTGGAATTCATCCATGCTAGTCCGCTCTATGAAATAAATCGTGGCCATAGATTTCTTTCCTTTCTTATCACAGCCATTAATCTTCGCGACCACTACCCCTCTTTCGCGATTTGAAATCATGGCTTTACCCACGCATGTATGGCTTACAAAATTGATTGAAGTTGTAGATATGACTCAAATACCATCTCTACCATAGAATGTTTTCGACCTTTAACCCGTTTCTCAATCTGGAAACATGGCTTTGGTCGAGCATGTCTGCTTGCACGAAATGGTTTGGAGCCATTGATCCACCTCCGATCAATCTCAGCCTTTGATTTCGAGCCTTGCTCAATGCCTTCAACACACCTTCCATTTTCTCCTTTGCTTTGCACTTCTAACAACATGAAGGGGAGTTCACATGAAGTTCACGGGGATGGGACCCTCATCGAATTCCTGTAAGGCTCTCAAATCAACTGTTAAAAATGGAGTGTTAACAGGTTCCTTGAATCTTGTCATGTGTTTGGAATCCCCACTGTCTATAAGCCAATCATTGCTTCCATGAGTGACAGTTCCCATAAGGGAAGAAATCAAAACATACTCTTCATCATTTGAATAATCTTCACTTTCTTGTTTGACTCTCTTCCTGGGAGGATCATCATCCTCTACAATGTGATCATGATGTTTTCTTTTGTCCTTCTTCTTGTGATATTTACTCTCATTTCTAGGACAATCTTTGGAAAAGTGTCCTCTCTCATCACATGTATAGCATCTGAGTTTAGATATATCTTTGTTAGATATTCTAGTGTTATCTTTCTGGTGAGAATGCTTACCTTTGGGATGATGATAGTCCCTTCTGCTTTTCTTGGATTGTATTGTGAGAGCTTCATCTTCACTTTCCATCTTTTCTTCTTGGGCTACTATTCGAGCTTCTTCTTGTGAGAATTCCTCCCATAGTCTACTGAAGGTGACTATGGTAGGTCAAAAACTGAGAAAGCTCAGAATCAGATTTTGCTTCGACAGAAAGATGCGCCCTTCAATGGAGATTTAACCTAGCCTCATTTTGCTGATGGATTGGGGAGAAATACCCAAAAAGTAAGAAGCCCTAGCTTCTACAACTAGACAGTGTCTTGTTCTCAATTTATCTCTGATACCATGTTAGATTTTTATTATTTAAGAAATATGATCTTAGGACCTTATCTGAGAGAATAACATGCACATCAATCAATCATAAGAGGCAATTGACAAAAAAATTTTCCTTGGGGAAACCATAAAGGAGAAAACCCCGCAACTTCCTTAGAAATAGAATGAGCACCAATGGCAATAGTAAAACCCAAAGACAAAAAGATGATCTCCAACAACTATTCTCTCTCTCATTTAGCGAGATTCTCCTTTCTCACCTTTGCGATATAGCTGGGTGAGTGTGTTTCAAATAGAGAGTGTCACTCTATATTTAGACTAATTTCTTACTTGACAATCACTTACCAGGGCCAACTTCTCTAGGAGAGTCTAATAACCCTAGATCCCCACAACAAGGAGGGTTAACCTCTATGACTTTACATGACTTGATTACATTAATGATTCTCCTGATAGGAACATCAGGGACCAATGAAATACAATATATGAAATATACAAGTGAATACATTTCGAAGTTACAAATACATCAACATTAATGTGTAGAACTATAAGTTTAGATTACCTCACCAAATTTCATTTCAAATTGCCTCTAGAGTAGTTGGGAGGAGGGTCCATCGAATTGTTCTAGATGAGGGGGATTCAGCCTTAGTTTTGTCTACATGTTGTTGGAAAGCCATTGGTTCTCCTAATCTTACAAAGTCTCCTACGACATTAAGAGCTTTAGATGGATGAGGTTTCCAGCCTCATGGTCTGTTACCATGTATTTCAGTCGATCTTGGGGGAAATAATGTTTCCATTTAGGTGGAAGTGGTTGATGCCCCATTGGATTACAACCTCCCATTAGGGAGAAATTGGTTCTATGATATGACTGCTATTGTGTCAACAGTCTTTCGAACTCTCCATTTTCCTCACTTGGGAAAAATTGTGACTATCGATCAACTCAACTTTTGTTCACCAGATGTTACCACTCCCACCATGAATAATATCCCTATTCTAGGTCATCCCGCTCCTCCTTATCAAT
The DNA here is from genome assembly GCA_001517045.1 of Pseudotsuga menziesii. NCBI lineage: Eukaryota > Viridiplantae > Streptophyta > Pinopsida > Pinales > Pinaceae > Pseudotsuga > Pseudotsuga menziesii. Next base: position 819,707 of record LPNX010739820.1, read on the forward strand.
CAGTTGGGGTAGGTATGTTGAAATATTCAACCCTTATGGGAGTATTTCCTTTAGCCCCTCCTAGTATAGAAGTGGAAACTGTGAACATCATTTCTACGACTGGTTATAGTTCCAAAGGAAAAGACGTTGTTGAGTCATCCTCTCTTAGCCCCTATGAAGCAATATATGATGTTGTCCAATATGCCTTCAATGTCCAACTAGATGATCTTCATTTGATAGATTCAGATCCTTACCACTTTCCCTATTGGCTAGAACCCTCTCTTCCCACTCTACACTCTCTCACGCAGACTTTTCCTTCAGACGAGTCCATCCTCGAGATCATGAGTGTGAATAAATCTATATGGGAAGATCACCATCACCGATATTCTTTTATTCCCAGGGCTAGTTCAGTAGGTTTTGACCTTGTTTCTCTTATCAATACTGATATTGTCACCCATTCTCAAATGCCTGTAGTGTTGCAAAACATAGAATCCGAAGGAAATATTTGCAACATCACTAATATGAATCTGATTGACATATCAGCCAATCCTAGAACCATTGAGCATGTTCACATAGGCTAGAACTGCTCGATGGAGGAAACTGAAGATTTTAGATCTATTTTCAAATATTTTTGTGATATTTTTTCTTAGAATTATGACGAAATGCCTGAGATCGATCCATTGATCATTTTACATGAGATTAAAACTTATCCTATAGCAAGACCTGTTTGAAAACTATTATGTCAAGTCCATCCTAGGACGGCTGTGGCTATCAAATCTGAAGTAGAGAAAATTCTGAAGGCAGGGTTTATTTATCCCATACCCCTGATGGAATGGGTATCTAACATTGTCACTATAGCTATAAAGCAAGGCACTATTAGAGTCTACATCGATTTTCGATACTTGAATAAGGATTTTCCTAAGGACAATTTCCCTACTCCACACATTGATTAGATCATCGATAACTGTGATGGGGGCGTCATCTTTTCATTTATGGATGGATTTTCTAGCTAAAATCAGATAGAGATTCTACTTGCTGATCAACATAAAATGACATTTATATGCCCGTGGGGAAACTTCACGTATTGGAAGTTACCTTTTGGCCTAAAGAACGTCGGAGCTACATTCCAGCGAGCCATGTCCTATGCCTTTCATGATATCAAGCACATTGTGGAACCATACCTTGATGATCTCCCTTCTCATTTGCAGCAATGGGAGGACCATATTGGGCACCTTAGAGACATTTTCCTTAGGTGTTGTCATTATAACATATGGATAAATCCACACAAATGTGTCTTTTGTGTTGATACTATATTCCTTCTTGGATTCATGGTTTCTAAATGATCCGTTGGACCTCAACTTGAGTGCATTAAAAGTTTGTAAAGATTGCGTTTATCAGTTTGTTTAATTCATGGAACAAAATTGACAGAAATTAAATGCTTAAACAGAAATGAAAAGCAAAACTGATAAACAGATGTGGGAAAAACAAACACAGAATCAGAGAGCTACAAACAAAAGTTGATAACGGAGTTCACCCCCTTCACTGGGCTATGTCTCTGAGTCCCTCTCCAATGGGCACCGATCCAATTAATCTCTTGAAAATGGTACAAAATGGTTCTGGAATCTACTTCAGCAACTGTAAACAGAATGCTGTACAAAGTCTTCAAGACCTCTCTTCTGGAAAATTACAATTAGCCTTCAAAAAGCAAAGAAGCCTAAAGTATAACAGAGAATGTTGACTTCCACAGAAACAGCCTCTACTTCACCGCAAAACTCTCCTCATAACAGAAACACGATGCTCTGTGCTCTAAAACCCTCTGCCTCTCGATGTGGCCAGAATCACCTTTATAAAAGCGTTCAGTCCCCGGATAAGTAACGGTTCAACTCATTTTATCATCACAGCTGTTATCTTCTTCATTTTCGTTACAACCATAAACTAAAACTGAACCATGCAATCCTGCCAAATTGCCGCACAAGCGTAATGTTAACATGACGTTCCATATCCCTGAACCATTGCAAAAGGCTATTCATATGTTATACTCTTGACCTGCCAAATGTTACCATTTAATGTGACATTGCAACCGCCACCCAATATAACGTAAACACCAGCTAATCACGCACCCAATGCAATAAAAATTTGATGTTACCATTTTATTTGCGGGGCTTGCCACAAATGTCACAGCATGTCGCAGCCTCCACAACGTCGTAGCATCCTCAAACGTCGTAGCATGTCCCAGCCTCCACAACGTCACAGCATATAACTAGCTCCACAATGTCGCAGCATCTTCAAACGTTGCAGCATACGTGACCGCGCGGGATTTTCATGAACCAGGCGATGTTCCACTTGACGGTGCGCAAGCTGCGTGGCCCATGCTATAACTACGCGAGCTATGCTATAACTGCGTGGCTATAACTGCGCGAGCTATAACTGTGCGGTGTTTAGCATATGAGTTAAAAACATAGATTAATAACCATTGTACCATATTGGATTAGTGTAATTTTTGAAGATGAACAATCCACTGGATCACCAAAGATGGCATCTGGATCGATCCTCTGAAAATTGCTTCTATCTTGGCCTTACCCACCCCAAAAAACCTTACTGAGCTCCAATGTTTTCAAGGGAAGGAAAACTTTCTTCGTCGTTTCGTGTGCAACTTCGTCTAGAAAACGCACAGTTATATGCATCTCCTAAAGAAGGAAACTCCGTTCTTCTGGGATGACAAATCCGAGTGAGCTTTTGATAATCTGAGGCATGCTCTGACCCATTCACCCATGATACGCCCCCCGAATTATTCAAAGGACTTTCTCTTGTATGTTGCTTCCTCCACTACTACCATCGGATGGTTCTAGTGCAGGACAATCCCAACAACCAAGAACACATGATATATTACATGAGTAAGAGTCTCATTGACTCTAAAAACTGTTACTCGTGTGTGGAGAAGTTAGCATTGGCCATGGTCATTGATGTTCAAAAGTTTCGTCATTACATTCTGCTTCATACCACAACTGTACTCGCAGATCAAAAACCTATGTACTACATTTTGACCTATTAGGTACTAGGGGCCAAATATTCCCATTAGATTGTTATCCTATAGGAATTTGATCTTGAGTTCGCTAAGGCTACTTCAAAGAAATCGTTGGTTTTCACAGATCTGATGTGTGACCTTCCCTATGTTTTGACAGAAGTTGAGCCCAATGATTAATTTTCGGATGAATTCTTGTTCTTAATAAGCACAACCGATTCATGGTATGAAGGTTTGATCATATATCTATAGACCCAAATATTTCAGCCTAACACATCCCATGACGATCATCGTCGTATCTGTCACCACACAAAGTACTACCTCATTCTGAACGATACATTGTACTGATGTGGAATTGATTCTATTGTTCGACGATTCCTTACACATGAAGAGGATGAAATGGTTTTGAATGATTTCCACTTTGGAGCATGTGGCGGTCATCTTTCTGGGATGGCTACGGCCCAGAAAATCCTTCGCACTAGCTATTTTTGGCCTTCGATCTTAAAAGATTTTCATGAGATGGTTAATAAATTCCCACCTTGTCAACACTTTTACTCGAAAAAGTGCACCCACCCTGATCCTTTACACCCCATCATTATGCTTGGATCTTTTTCCAAATGGGGTATTGATTTTAGGCATCGTAATCCTACCTTAGCCAGGGGGGGGGGTATGGTTACATCATCGTAGCCATGGATTATTTCACAAAATGGCCTGAGGCAATGCCCACATATGCAAAGGATGGTAAGACGGCCGCCCTCTTTNAGGGGGGGGGTATGGTTACATCATCGTAGCCATGGATTATTTCACAAAATGGCCTGAGGCAATGCCCACATATGCAAAGGATGGTAAGACGGCCGCCCTCTTTTTATCCAATCACATGATAGCTAGGTTTGGATTCTCTCAAGTTATTGTCACTAACCACGGATCTCATTTCTGGAATAAGATGATGGGTGAGTTGAGTGTCAAGCTGGTTTTTCGTCATGAAAAATCAACTCTATATTATCTGTAGGATAATGGTCAGGTCAATGCCATTAAAATAGTTTTAAAAACTATGTTGTGTAGGATGGTTGGAGATCATAAATCCAACTGGCACTTGACTCTCATTTCTTCACTTTGGGATTACAGAACTTCAGTAAAAACGACAATTGGTTTCACACCCTTTCAGTTGGTCTATGGACTGGAAGACGTCCTTCCTATCGAGTGTCAAATTCTGTCAGTCAAACTCGCAATAGAACTTCTCCTAAACACTTTCACCGAGGTAGATAGATTTCTGTACTTGACTAACCTTGACGAAACTAGAAGAGATGATCCCTTAGCTAACAAGGCACAGAAGAAACACGTTAAGGCACAATATGACAAGTCTGTTCAACCTCGTTCCTTCAATGAAGGTGACCTAGTCTTGACTTACGATCAGACACATGATAATGTAATGAATATAAAATAAATTATTAAAATATATTAGTTAATTATATGAAAGGGTGTAACCCTTCACACTCAAGCCTACAAAAGGCGAGTTTATTGTACATTTTACCCATCATCCAATATATTATTTACTATTCATATTTCATTATAAAATGATAGTCAAATTTGACTAACGGACAACCGGATTCGGTTGCTCCATTTGGTATCAGAGCGGATTCGATCCTTGGCTTGAGCTTGGATTTAGCTCCTCCTACTATTGAGCTTGGTTTCGGCTCACCTATCCTCATTCTCTTGCCAACACTCTTCCACATCTTCTCTCCACTATACACACCCATTACCTCCATTGCCTTTCCCTCACCCCACACTTCCAGGTTGTTTTCATCCTTCTTCACACCAACATCCACACCTTCCTCCTCACTGCTCCATCGTGCCTCCTCCTCGCCACATCTCCTTCGTGCTTCTTGATCCCATCCACTGCATGCTGCCATCTCGCTCGCTACCCCTTCTATCATCTCCACCTCTACATCTATATCATCTTCGCCTCTACATCTCCCTCCGCACACTACCATATCCCTCCATCCACCATCTTCAACCTCCTCCATTCTGCATCCTCCATCTGCGGCCTCCTCATCTGCGTTAACCACTCTACCTCACACTCCCAAATCGCCAGTCCCACGCAACTTGTGTTCATCACTTCCACACGACCTCCCCTCCTGCGCCTTCTCTCCACATTGTCGCTCCCTCTCGCAGCCTTCTCACAGTCGTCATAGTGCCATCGCCCCCATCCACCTCCACAACCTACAAAAAAATACAAACAAACAAAACAATATATAATAATTTATAATATAATATATTATTTCAATATATTTAAAAAAAAATCAAATTATATTGATTATAATATAAATAATATTATAATATTTGTTNCGAAGCTAAAAGAGCAAATCGAAAAAATGGAGAAGGACATAAGGTCCCTTGCCATTGACCTAAAATGTGTGAAGGAAAAGATGCAGAATAACAATACATTACTCAAATATGAGCTTGTTGTGGTACTAGAAAGGAGGCTCGAAGACAAACTTGACATCCTGAATGAAAAACAAAAAGACTTGGATGACAAAATGAGTACCGTGACACAAAACATAAACACGATAACATAGAACATGAGCACCATGACGCAGAACCATAATACATTATTCGAGATGTTGCAAAGGTTCATACCCAGTCCGGGCCACGTTAGTAGTCTAGACATGCTAGATGCCTCATTTCATGTTGCCACCCAGGAAACACTCGCAAAGAATCAAGAAGAATTGCAAAAAGAAATAAAGATTAACAATGCGAAGCTTAAGCAAGAAATAGAAACACAAGTACTACCAGATATGGAAGCACGATTATACAGAAAAATAGGCGCTATAAGTAAGATAGTAGAAAAAATAAAAACTAAAAATCACTGCCAACAACGAAGCAATTCAGATATGTCACTTTCATCGTCCAGCAGTTCCGAGCCACCATCAAACCATAAGGCAAAAGGAAATCAACGTCGCCCTTACAAAGTGCACCCACCTAAGGCAAAAATAGAGTTGTCGAAATACAATGGGAGTGAAGACCAATGCGTTGCTTGGCTAAACAAAGCAAAAGAATACTTCGACATTTACAACCTTCAATCTGACGAGGAGAAGGTGAAATATGCGTTAATGCATATTGAAGGGTACGCCTATAATTGCTACTTATGGTGGAAGAGAGATAATTTTACCTACACCTAGAACTTGTTCAAAAATGATTTTTTTAATAGGTTTCAAGGAATCAAAGAAGATGAATTTTTTAGTAAACTTACCAGACTACAACAAGTCGGAAACGTTGAGGAATTCACTCATCAATGGGAATCCTTATCAACACGAGTATTTGGGTTGTCTGATAAGCAAAGACTCGAAACCTATTTAGGAGGTCTTAAACCACACCTACAAAAAGAGTTAAAGTTACATGACATACCTAATGTAGAAGTAGCAAGACGTAAAGAAAAAGCCGCAGAACGCAAATTGGAAGGAATAAAAAAAAAAGCGATAGCCATTATTGACAAGAAAAAGAGACACAATGCAGGTATTGTGCAGATACTTGGTCTCCTGGCCATCAATACCAAAAACCTCAATCATAGGCCTACGAAATGGAAAATAGATCAAAGTCATCTAATGATTACTCTGATAATAAAAAGAAAAAGAAAAAAACATTTGTCGTCGATGCGGTGATGATTGGATCCATGGTCACACAAGTAGGAACAATGAGACAATACAGTGAAAAATCATCAATGGAAAGGAAGTACAAGTCTCTGCACAAGAGACCTCATCCGATTCTAATACCAACACTGAGTCAGAATGAAGACCGACACTAGGAAAATACTTAAGCTTTGAGGACAAAGCTTCCTTAAAGGGAGTGGCAATGTAATGAATATAAAATAAATTATTAAAATAGATTAGTTAATTATATGAAAGGGCATTAACCTTCACGCTCAAGCCTATAAAAGGCGAGTTTATTGTACATTTTACCCATCATCCAATATATTATTTACTATTCATATTTCATTATACAATGATAGTTGGATTCGACTAACAGAAAACTAGATTCGGTTGCTCCAGATAAACTAGGGAAAGGAAAGTTCGAATCCATGTGGTACGACACTTTTTCATGAGTAAGGTCTTAGAGAAAGGGGCTTAAGAGCTCTTAGAATATAATGGGATTCCCTTCGGGAAACCTCACAATGGGTTGTACTTGAGGAGGTACTATGCTTGACACATTTATGTATGGTACCTTGTATATATGTACATTTGGATTTTAGTGTGTTTTGTCATTTTCAATATGGTTTTGAGTTGATGTCCATACTGTTCATACCATGTTTTGGTTATGCAGATTGGATGGATTTCTACGGCTTCGCTGATGGTGCATGTCATCATACCCTGAACCGTGCTTCAACAGCTTGGGTGTTGTATTCCCTAGCTCAGGATTTAGTCAGTTAAGGAGCGGTTTGTATTGGTTCGGCTACCAACAACATCTCTGAGTATCAAGCAGTGATAGGTTTACTCACCGAGGTTGCATCTCAGGACATTCATGATTTGGTAGTGTTTTTGGACTCTCAACTAGTGGTTTGTCACCTAAATCATGTTTACACTATCAGGAACCCTACAATTCTCTGTCTCTTTCAGAGGGTGCATCTGCTAGAAATGTTATTTCATTTCATTACTTATAGGCATATCCCTAGGCTTGATAATATGATTGTTGATTCATTGGCAAATTTCATTCTAGACTGGAATATTGCCCATTCATAACTTGTTAAAATAAACATGGTCAATCATAAAGTAAAATAAATAGTAAAAGAGATGTAAAAATCATGTAATTATAATTCATCCATTTGAAACCACATGTAAACACCGGAATCAAGTCTCTCTCTCTATATATGTATGTATAAAAAGTGTTTTTTACAAAACTTGGTCACGAGACCTCATTTGAAGCACTGTGGCTTTCACGAATACAAAATTATACAAAAATCCTGAAGCTAGCTAAGCTTTCAGGGATACATCGTGTAGACCACTCTAATGGTGCTTGTGGTAGCACATAATGGCTCTTGATACCCTACATAGAAAGCAACTGAAGCATCCTGATACTCCCGCAGTATGTCTCTGAAGCCTCCTAGGGAGGTCATCAATAGCATCATCTGAGATATCCAGAGGCAGTCGATCCAGGTTCTCCTCTAGCTCCTTGAGCTCATCATCACCTCTATGAACAAAATGATCTCCTGCTTGCCTGTCCATCGGGGAAGATCCCCCAAGCCATGCATCACCAACATTTGCATGTAAAAAAATTCAGTTCTTGTTATCATACATAAAAATCATAAAACATGAAAAATATAAAAACATAATCAATATCTTAGGTTTTTCTTCTTATCGATGTCACCCTACTGTGCGCCAGGTGGTAGTGGTAAGTCAGGATCACCTCTGAAGTCAGTCCCTGCATATGCATAATCCTCAATCATGAGGATTTGATCACTTAGCTAGTGAAAGAAGGAGGCCTAAAACTTCAACTTAGCCCCGCCACCTCCTGTGCGGGACATGATATATACCCACTATGACATACGGGGGTCCCTAGCTCTCAGCTCTGTGAACACCGCTTGGGGCCTCATGAGGGGTACCCTCTCGAAGAAAAATCATGCGAAGATGGTCCTGTACCCGAACAATTTCAACTCTCCTTACCTAAATTTTGTTATTTGATCCTTGAATACAGGTAATAGTGCCTCGACCCAGGTATATAAAGTAGGTGCCATAGCCTCTAGGGTATACAACATGTGTGCCTGAGATGCCTTGTATGCCTCCCCTACTTATTTAATTACAAAGATCCTATGAAGTAGTTCCGTATTCACTTCTTTAGGTCTAATTTGAAACTACTCAGTAGTTACATTAACCAACTTTCAAAGATAAAAAACTAATTGGCTAAAAATAGCAAAATCGGATTTCTAGGAAATTTGGCGAATTTCTAAAAAATGAGTCTCAACAAATCCCCCATATCTCTCGATCCGAGAAACCTGTGCAAAAAATGAGAGAAATTTCTATGAATGAGTCCATTATGGACAAAAAAATCTCTTTGGTTTTAAAAATTCTTTTCCAATCAATCAGAATATGCCTTGCAAGATGAAGACTAAAACATGAAAATATTAAATATTTTAAAACCTTGAAAAATAGGATGTAAATATTAAATTGAATATTTCAAACCTTCATAGATGTTGCAAAACTGAGAGAGGTTTTTTTGAATGGGTATCTTTTGAATAAAAACCTCTTTTTGTTTTTTACAATTCATCTCCATCAACTCATGATCTTCACTAAATTGAAATAACCCAAAACAGGAAAAAACAGAGCATAATTCTCAATAATATTTGCACACTCCTTTTTGTATAGGTTGTTCTTTAACTACGTTCTTCATTAGAGAAGGATTCTCAATCACTAAATATTCTCTCTTGTTCTCTACCCGTTTAGACAGGTCTTCATCCTCTTTTAAATTTTCTTGAGATTGCTAAGTTACTTCTTGGATAGTCTGCTTTACTTTTGCACATAAGCTTTGTGTCTACCTTTACCTCTTCAATGCTTCCTTAGAAACCACAATCAATTCTTGATAATGGCTGTTAATCTCCTCTAGATCTTCTCTTAACCTTTTATTTTACACCACCATTCCTTAATTTGTTTCATGCAGAAAATCTATTTGGTACTTGTATTGCTTGATACTTTTTCGAAGATTTTCATTCTCAGAATCTTTACATTTCCTCCTTTCTTGCAACGAAGAAACTCCCTTTGGCATCCAAGGGATATTTAATTTCTTAAAATTTTTCTCATCATCCTCTTTCCATTGCTCTCTCACTGTTATAGGAAAATCTGGAGGCTCAGCATCTTCAAAATTGCACTGGATTTATGGCTCTGCAATTTTTCCTTCACCTATACATGCTGCTAACATCATTGAATGATGTTTCATAGAATCATCTTGATGAGGGCTGAGATTTTATTTCTTTTTAAAATATTCTAAGTGTTCAGGAATTTTAATCTGCACTGAGGATGAGTTAACCATCACCGAATCTTGCTTCCCACTCTTGACCTTTTTCACATTCGGCTTAAAATTCTGTATATGTACCCCCTTACCCCAATCTGCAACAACATTGGGTAGTAGGAAATTCTCTGAATTAAAAGCAAAAGGCACCTTCTTGAACCAAAACTCATCCTCATCAGCAATGCCTGTAGCCTCTGCTATTAATTCTCTAGTCAATTCAATTTTTAGGGTATTAAATGCGACCATGTCTTTCTCTAATCCTTGAGCAAAACCATATGAAACCTCTGTATGATGACCATCAATTTTCTCAAAATATTGAAACCAGCCAGCATCTTGAAATAATCTTGCACATTCAGGGAAGGTTTCATCCCATGTCACGTCTGAAGGCTCAGCCCTATTTGTCTTCCCACTTCTCTTCATTTTTGTATTGGACCTTAACTATTTCTTCTTCAGAAAATAGTCAAAACTATTTTGAAAGTATGTTACTTCAACAGTAAATTAGAAGTTGAGAAATTTTTAGAACCCTAAATATGAATTTTCCTCAAAAAATTGATAAGAATTTCGGAACAAATCCACTAACATAATAGACTAATAATTGAGTGGAAATCGGGTTCCTAAACTTGCATTTCTTAATCAACACCCATCACTACTCTTCTGTCAATGCAAACCCGAATTCATGGATGATTTCAGAAATAAGTTGCATACTTGTCATAATAATAGTTTTAATTGCTAAAAATATGCCATCTTGTCTTCCCAGGTGTCCACTAACCTTCATAACTCTGTCTTCAACTTCCACGAATACGCCAGTCAATTACTCTGCAAACCCTAAACCTCTAACCGTCTTCCTCACAATCTCTTCCAATCACGGACTGCCATATATCATCGTGGTCTCTATAAGTTTTCATACATTCAAGAAATTTTTAGCTCACAATGAATTACTCCCATCGTGCATCATCATTACCATTTTAATGGATCTTAATTTTCCACATACCGGACAACTTCAACTTGTCTGAATCATTCTAGCCTTAACTCAAACACTTGTCAAAATGAATAGTAAGGTTTAAACACGTATATTTTCCTTTATAGATGTGGAAAAAATCCCCTCATTTGAAAATTTTAAAACTCATGAGCAAACTTACGATTTTTTGAAGACCACGACTTTCTTGTAGCGCTCTAGTTCATTTTTTCTGCCAATGTGCTACATGAATGTCTGATTAATGTTTTTTGACAAAAGACTTAAAAAATAAAGGGTTAGATTTTGTAATCAACCTTTGATAAAACCTTATGATATCTTTTTACAACCTTTCAGAAATACATACAACTAATAAGCCCATCAAAAGTATGAAAACAACTAAGTAAAGTAAATTGAAAACGAAAACCTATAAAATCAAAAAATAAAAATAAGCATGCTATCAAAATACTTCAAAAACAAAACTCAGAATCTTAAAGCAATAAGAGAAACCATGTTTTGAAAATAAGCATAAGGTCTAAAAATAGAAAAAAAAACTAGCTATAACATCTGGCTCCTGTTGCGGGATGAAGTCCTCCTCGTGAGGCTTCAAGAGCCTGTAGATCAGTGCCTTCTGTCATTTAACTGAACCTATCTACTACTCTGCAAAACATCCATTGGGCTATGGAGTCTTTATTCAATCCTTCACACACCAGTATATACAATGAAATTCGAATCTCTTCCTTCAAAGACTGTAAAAGTATTTGAGGAACCTTCCATTTACTGAATCAAATTGTAATCCCATTTCCAATGTAACCAGGCAAAACTTGCTTCCAACTCCGAATATATGTATAATCAGAAATATTGGAAAGCATGAAGAGCAAATATCTAGCAACTTGTACTCACTTTCATCAAATGGTGTCTCTAAGATAACATATTTATAATTTAGTGTTGACTCTAAATAATCTGCCACTGGATCATAAAAATTGCCAAAAGTTACCTCTTCCCGTTCTATGAAAAAGATAGGTTGTCCACAAGAATGTTTTGTTCTATAAATATCAACCAGACATTGGCGATAAAAGACATCAAGATCAGCCTGAATTTGCTCCGGAATTATTTGGACAGTATCATCAATAATTTCAACAAGCTGGACCTCCTTTTCCACACTGTTTTCAAATGGATAACTATCATACATTGGCTCCGGTTGTTCAAGGATAATGGACTGAATGAATTCCTAAATTTGTTGATTAGATTGTACCATATCACACACATCACACATTTCTGGGTCTTTCTTTTCAATTTCATCATCATATTTATAAAAAATTAGAGCATCTTCATAATGGTTTTGAACAACAGATTTATCATAACCATGAATATAAGAAACTTCTGATATAACGTTAAAAATGTGAACAACCTAGCTTTCATCAATTTCAGTATCAAAACAAAAAGGAATAGAATATGATTCATCACAGAATTCTTGTCTGCAATTTTCTCATCAGTTGGTCAGTATTGCAGAATGATGGTACTATCATGCACTAACTCTCTAATGTAGTGCATGTGTATCTCCACATGCTTGGTCCTCTTCCTAGTAACTGGATCTGTGGATATCTTAATAGCACTTTGATTGTCACAAAAGAGGACAGTGTACAAAGTACTACCAAGATCAAACTATGAAAGAATTCCTTGCAACCAAACAGCTTGGATGCAAGCATTCACCGCTCCTCAGTACTCGGCCTCTACCGAAGACAACGCTATGGGTGGCCTGCTTTTTGCTAGACCATAAAATGGGGCCACCACCAAAAATGAAGACATATTTGGAATTAGACTTTCGATCAATAGAAGCACTCGCCCAATTGGAATCTGTGTAAGCAACCAGCTCTAGCTTGGAGTCTGTAGCATAGTGAATGCCGTAGGTCCTGGTTCCTTGAATATACTAGAGGATCCTCTTGGATTCCTTCCAATGAATATCATGGGGCTGCTGCATGTATCTTGATACAGCATTCATGGCATAACATATATCAGGCCAAGAATGAGTCAAGTACAACAAGCTACCAATCAGCTGTCGATAAATAGTGCAATCCATGGGAGGTGTGCTTTTTCCTTCTTCAAGGCTGATCCTTGAAAGGAAAGGGAATGGAGAAGCTCTACATTCAGCCATGTTAAACTTGAATAACAGGTCTGATATGTATTTGGACTGAGTGACCATTATCCCATCAGAATTTTGCTCAATTTCGAGCCCCAAAAATTGTTTTAAGAGCCCCAAATTGCTCATTTCAAATGCATTATGGAGAGCAGTTTTGATGACTGAAATAGAAGCAACTGTGCTACCTGTGATCAATAATTCAGCAATATATAAAACAATAATAATAATATGACCATCATACTACTATATATACACATTTGGATATGATTTACACGTTTGGAAGTTTTGCGAGAGAAGGAAGGCATCCATCTTGGAATACCACTCTCTTGGGGCCTATTTTAACCCGTATAGTGACTTCTTTAGCTTGGAAACCAAATATGGATCAGAAATGTATCCCTCATGCTGCTTCATGTATATCTCCTCATGAAGATCTCCATGTAGAAAGGTTTACTTAACATCCATATGATGCACTTCCTAGTGCTTAAATGCAGAAATTGCCAAAACTAGGCGGATGGAGTTGGAGTGCAATAAATGACCGAGTCTAACTGAAAGTAGCTCAGAGACATGTCATTGCATGCCAACCAACAATTGGTAGTGCATAAATAACCCCAATGAAACCCGATGAGGTTAACTGAAGTCAAACTGGCCGTCACAAGTGGTTGGAGGCACCCCTGTTGACTCCAGTTCATTAAATATTAATTAAATAATAAATATAATGAAAGGAAGCACCTTCACCACTCAGATTTAACTAATTGTAACCATCAGATATCAATTAAGTGCATTTATGACACTCATATCACCCCCATAGTGCTTCAGTTAGCCTCTCCGAATGAAGGAGAAGGCTTAGTTTGCCTCCTTGATTGAAGGTAGGCGTGGGTGTGCTCATGCTGATGTCATACAGTGCTCCTCTGATGTCAATTAAGTCAATAAAACTTAGGATAGTGGTTTAACTAGGACAAATTGACCAAAATAAGTGTGTATGGTGGTAAATGTCTACAGCACCCCCCCTTAAGCTATACTCAGGAGAAGTAGAAAACATAAAGTGCATAAGAATGCTAGGGCCCCGACAACAAAGGCTATAGGTCACCCTATACAATACTGAAACTCAAACAATGCTCAAAACAAAGTAAGTAAGGGAAAGAGGGAAAACCCAGTGGAAACCCCCTCCTCAAGTTGAACACTGAAAGTAGTCTAATCACCTTGATGAACTCACCCCCAACAATGAAAAGAGGTAAGTGAACTTCTTTTCTGAAACTACAACTTCTTCATGACATGTTTTGAATCCTTGATTATACTTATCATCATGATTTTTTGAATCAGAAATTGTATTATAAAAACCATCCTGTTCACAACAATCTTTAAAAGAGAATTCAGCTGAGAACATATACTTAAAATGTTTCTGGAAACATGTGTGGAATTGTTTCAGTGAGGAAATGCTAGCAACGGGAAGGGAAAAATACCATTCTCATCCATCTTGCTCGAGTGAATACATGAACATATTCATGAGCATATCTTCGTGTTGTATATTTAACTGAACCATATATTGATGAAATCTGATGAGGTGATCTGAAGGATTATCCTCTTTGCTTTCTCTAAACCGTGGAAGAAAATCTCCCCAAACATCCATAGTAGGTACTGGATTTGGAAAAATTGGAGCATTGAAAAAATTGAAAGGTGCAAACCTTCAAGAAAAAATGGATTCCATGGTCTTCGGCATCTACATCTTGAACTAGAGGAGTCGCTAATCGATTTGTTAAGACATATTTTGTTTTTCCTCCTCAGAAAGTGGAAAGGGTGACAGTAGGTCAAATTAATTAGGGCTACATAAAGCTGGGGATGAATGTGATCTCTTAATTTTCCTAGCTTCTTTCAGAATTTGCTTTGGATATGAGACACCCAAGTGTAATGGTGAAGTTGGTCTACCTCTTGTCCCAACTCTCTTAGTAGCCATTGTGAACTGTTTGGTGAAATGTAGTCTTAATGATTTGCTGGTTTTGTCCACCTCTCAAAACCAGTTGAATGATGAATAACCCAGGGAATGTATGCTTTAGATTTGTCCCCAAAAACAGCGCCAAAGATGTTAGTGCCAGAAATTGTTCTCAGAATACTAAAGAACAAGCCAACACAATCTCATAAAATAAAACTAAGTAAAACAGGTTTTTAGGATTTTGGCTTTACAATTTGTTATCAAGAGGGAAAAATATCATCAAGCTAAGACAAACACTAAATCATGTAAGCGTGATGGATTGACATGCATTATATATGAAATATAAACCATAAGCAATATAAGCACAATACTTAGTTTCATCCACAATTCGCAAGCATTTCATGAATATTAATAACCTCAAACAAGAAATGAATCTATCAACTAAGTGATTACACAAACCAAAAATAAAATCAGCAAAATCGAGTAAAATGAGCTTATAGATTGAATATATGTCATAATCAATTATCAAAAATACATAAGAGTTTATGAACTTAGCTCTGTATATAGTAGCTTGAAAGCCTCCCCTTGTACAAAAAATTCCAACCATCGCCTTGTATGCCTCCCCTACTTACATAATTACAAAGATCCTATGAAGTAGTTCCATATTCACTTATTTAGGTCGAATTTGAAACTACTCAGCAGTTACATTAACCAACTTTCAAATATTAAAAACTAATTGGCTAAAAATAACAAAATCGGATTTCTGGAAAATTTGGCGAATTTCTGAAAAATGGGTCTCAAAGAATTGCCCATATCTCTCGATCTGAAACACCTGTGCAAATAATGAGAGAGGTTGTTGTGAATGATTCTATAATGGAAAAAAACCTAATATCTTGGTTCTTAAAAATTCTTTTCCAATCAATCAGAATATTCCCCGTAAGATGAAGACTAAAACATGAAAATATTAAATATTTTAAAATCGTGAAAAAGAGGCTGTAAAGATTAAATCGAATCTTTCAAAACTTGACAGCTGTTGCAAAAATGAGAGAGGTTTTTGCGAATGGGTATCTTGTGAATAAAAAACTCTTTTGTTTTCTGAAATTCATCTCTATCAGCCCATGATCTGCACTCAATTGAAACAACCTAAAACAGGAAAAAACGGAGCATAATTCTCAATAATCTTTGCACACTTGTATAGGCTATTCTTTAACTGTGTTCTTCATTAGAGAAGGATTATCAATCACTGCATATTCTCTCTTAGTCTCTACCTGTTCAGACAGGTCTTCATCCTCTTTTAAATTTTCTTGAGATTGTTGAGTTACTTCTTGGATAGTTTGCTTCAGTTCTGCACATAAGCTTTGTGTTTGCCTTTTCCTCTTCAATGCTTCCTTAGAATCCACATCAATTCTTGATAATGGATGCTAATATCCTTTAGATATTCTCTTAATCTTTTATTTTCCACCACCAGTCCTTCATTTGTTTCATGCAGAAAATCAATTTGGTACTTGTACTGCTTGATACTTTTTCAAAGATTTTCATTCTTTGAATCTATACATTTCCTTCCTTGAAATGAAGACACTCCTTCTGGCATCCAAGGGATATTTAATTTCTTAAAATTTTTCTCATCATCCTCTTTCTGTTGCTTTGTCACAGTTATAGGAAAATATGGAGACTCGGCACCTTCAAAATTGCATTGGATTGATGGCTCTGCAATTTTTCCTTCACCTATACATGCTGCTAACATCACTGAATGATGTTTCATAGAATCATCCTACCGAGGGCTGATATTTTCTTTCTTTTTAAAATATTCTAAGTGTTCAATAATTTTAATATTTAATGAGGATGAATTAACCATCAAAGAATCCTACTTCCTACTCTTGACCTTTTTCACATTCGGTCTTAAAATTCTGTATATGTACCCCCTTACCCCAATCTACAACAACATTGGGTAGCAGGAAAATATCTGAATTAAAAGAAAAAGGCACCTTCTTGAGCCAAAAGTCACCCTCATCAGCAATTCTTGTAGCCTCTGCTATTAGTTCTCTAGTCAATTCAATTTTTAGGGTATTAAATGAGACTGTGTCTTTCTCTAATCCTTGAGCAAATCCATATGAAACCTATGTATGATGATCATCAATTTTCTCAAAATATTGAAAGCAACCAACTTCTTGAAATAATTTTCCACATTTAGGGAAGGTTTCAGCCCATGTCATGTCCGAAGGCTCAACCCTATTTGTCTTCCCACTTCTCTTCATTTCTGTATTGAATTTTAACTGTTTCTTCTTCAGAAAATAGTCAAAACTATTTTGAAAGTATGTTACTTCAACAGTAAATCCATAAGTTGAGAAAGGTTTAGAACCCTAAATATGAATTTTCCTCAAAAAAATGATAATAATTTCGGAACAATTCCACAGACAGAATAGACTAATAATTGAGTGAAAATCGGGTTCCTAAACTTGCATTTCTTAATCAACACCTATCAATACTCTTCTGTAAATGAAAACCCGAACTCATTGATGATGTTAGCAATCAGTTGCATACCTATCGTAATAATGGTTTCAATTGCTAAAAATATGCCATCTTGTCTTCCCTGGTGTCCACTAACCTTCATAACTCTGTCTTCAATTGCCACCATTGCGCTAGTCAATTACTCTGCAAACCCTAAACCTCTAACCGCCTTCCTCACAATCTCTTCCAATCACGGACTTGTTAGATTTTTAACATTAAGCTAGCATAACATTAGGATATTTTAACTGAGAGAACAACAAGCACAACAATCAAACACAAGAGACAATGAACATTGTGTTTTTCCTCGGGGAAACCATAAATGGAGAAAACCCCGCAACTTCCTCAAAGATAGAATCAACACCAAAGTAAAACCCCAAAACAGTAAGATGATATCCTGACATCAGTAACCTCTTTCTTCTAGCCTCAGTGTCTTTCTCTTCCTCAGTTATGCGCTACAACTGAGTGTGAGTGAGTGTGTGATAAATAGAGAGGTCACCTTTCTATTTATACTAATTCCCCAGATGACTAAAACCATACTAGGGCCGACTTCACTAGGTGAGTCTAATAACCATAGTGCCCCGGAACTGCGGGGACTTTAACCCTTAGACAATAGGAGGGTTACCCACAATGACTTGAGATGACATGTTTACATTATAGAACCTCCCGATAAGAACATCGAGGCATGACATGACTCAAGTACATCCCAGAATAAACATCGGGTTACAATAGATAAGAAATACAAGTGAATACATTCCGAAGTTACAATTACATAAACACTCCCTATTAACTAGGAAGGTATTCTATCGACACAATTTTCATCACTGGTCTTCTTCTGTGGATCATCTCATCATCTGCATCTTCAAGTCATCTTCATCTTCAAGTCATCTTCATCTTTGGATATAGATCATCACTCGATTTGGATCAACAACACTGGATCTGGATCATCATCACTAGATCTGGATCATCACTCGATCTGGATCATCATCACTGGATCTGGATCATCACTCGATCTGGATCATCATGGGTGCTATCTCATGATTCTTCTCATCACAGGAAGTTCTTTAAAGCCAACCCTTTTTCATGCTGGTTGTAGGCCTAGCCTCCATGTAGGTCTTCTTCAACGCTTATATCTAACACCAAGTCAAAATGGCCCACCCAGCACTTACATATGACCTACTCGTCATAAAGTCATGCCCAACACTCACATATGATCATGTAGGAACCAATCCTATAATCACATCAGAAAGGCCCAACATTCACATTTAGCCATGTGGGAACACATCCTGCAACCATGCTAAAAAGGCTCTGCTCTTCCACCCATGCAGGAACACATCCTGCAACCATGATGAAAGAGCTCTGCACTGACACCCACCCATGCGGGAACACATCCTGCAACCATGATGGAAGGGCTCTGGACTTACATTCACCCATGCGGGAACACATCCTGCAACCATGATGAAAAGGATTTGCACTTACATTCACCCATGTGGGAAGACATTCCACAACCATGATGAAAATTATTTGCACTTACATCCACCCGATTGGGAACACATCCTGCGACCATGATGGAAAGGATCTGCACTTACATCCACCCATCTGGGAACACATCCTGCAACCATGATGGAAAGGATCTCAACCCCAGGTTGAGGGTTCCTGGTAATTGAACAGGTGCCTCCATTCTCCAAGAGAGTTGCAACAACCCTTATATCTGATCAAGTGGGAACACATCCCTCAATCACATCAGAATGACCATGCGCTCACATCGGATCATGTAGGAACACATCCTACAGTCATATCAGAATGGATCTCAGTCCTAGACCAAGTATTCCTGGTAACTGATCAGGCACCTCCACTTCAAGAATGGCAATAGCCCTTATATATGATCATGTAGGAACCAATCCTACAGTCATATCAGAATGGCTCAGCACTCATATCTGACATGGAAGGAACTAATCCTCTCACCATGATAGAATGGCTCAGACCTTACATATAACCATTGAAGGAACCAATCCTCTCACCATGTCAGAATGGCTCATGGACTCATCACTTCCCTTTGGAAGGGACCTCGATCCGGATAACACCAAGCTTCTCCCTGAAGTACTCAAACTTCACTCTATCCAATGGCTTCATCAACACATCAGCTATCTATTCATCCGTTGCAACATACTGGAGCTTCACTGCTCCCCTCTACACCATATCCATGATATAGTGATACTTGATCTCGATATGCTTCGAATTGTCATTAAACACTGGATTCTCTGATAACTTCACACAACTCCAGTTGTTACAATGTATACAAGTAGCATCCAACTGGAGATCAAATAAATTAGATAGTAGCTTCCTCATCCATACTGCCTCACAAATAGCTAAACAAGCTGTGACATACTCTACTTCAGCTGTACTCAGTGCCACACAGGATTGCTTCCTGCTAAACCAAGAGATCACACCTGATCCCATACTAAAGAAACACCCTGAAGTGCTCTTCCTATCAATGGCACTACCTGCCCAATCTGAATCAACATAACCCTCCAGGTTAATCTTCTGATTCACCTTGTACTTGATCCCATAATCAACTGTACCCCTCAGGTACCTAAGAATATGCTTTACAGCAACCAAGTGAACATGTCTCAAATTTGTCAAGAACTGGCTCAAGGTGTTCACAGTAAAGCAAATATATGGTCTGGTGTTCGTCAGGTACATCAAGCACCGTAGCATCAACTGTCTCTGATGAAGTATCACTCAATAGCTTCAGGTTTGATTCCATAGGTGTGGTAATAGCCTTGCAGTCCATCATCCCAAACCTCTTCAGGATCCCTACTGTATATTTCCCTTGTCCTAGGGAAATTCCATTTGCATTCTGCCACACCTCCATTCCTAGAAAATAATGCATCATACCCAAGTCCTTCATTTAGAACTTGGTAGCAAACTTCCTCTTCGTATCAACAATCAACCCATCCATACCTGTTGCAAAAAGATCATCTACATACAGTAGGAGCATCACTAGGTGGCCATCTTCAACCTTGTAGGGAAGGTTGGAATCTGCTTTACTCTTAGTAAAGCCCAAACTGGATAGAAAGCTATCAATTCTACCGTACCAAGTCTTGGGTGCCCGTTTCAAACCGTACAGGTCTTTCTTCAATCTGCACACATGAGACTCCCTGTCATGTGTCTCAAAACCAAGTGGCTGTTCTACATACACTTCTTCTTCCACTACACCATTCAAGAAAGCAGTCTTGACATCCATTTGGTGTATCTTCCATTTCATCACTGCATCCAGAGCAAGTACTGATCTGATGGAAGTGTATCTAGCTATAGGTGCAAAGATTTTGTCATAGTCTATTCCTTCTTTCTATGAGAAACCATGAGCCATGAATCTTGCCTTATATTTCTCTATGCTACCATTTGGAGCATGCTTGATCTTGTAGATCCATTTGGAAGTTACAATTGAATTCCATTCTGGTCTTGGGACAACATCCCAAACATCATTCTTCATGATCGATTGATACTCTTCGATCATAGCATCCTTCCATTCTTTTCGTTCTACCGCTTCTTCATAATTGAAAGGTTCTTTATCGATGAAATCACATAGTAATGCTACATACCCGGAGCAAGATCTGGTCCTCTTTCTTTCTCTACGAGTCTCTTCTAGAGCCCCATATCTTTCCGCACCTTGGATAACTTCTTGTACCCAAGAAGCTTTCCTCTTGTGAGTATTCTTATCCTGAGGTGGATCTACAAGTTCTTGTGGTTATTCAAATTATCGATCTTCTTCTTGAATTTATTCATTCATGGTTGTATCATGAATTCTGGGTGCTTCTTCTTCTTCAAGATCTTCAGTAGGTTTCTTTCTTTATTTGTTGTAAGCTGAATCTTCATCAAATGTTACATCCCTGCTGATGTCAATCTTCTTGAATCCTGGGAAGTATATTTTGTAAGCCTTCGAGCTTTTAGAGTATCCCACAAATATACCCTTCTTTCTTGAAGGATCTAGTTTTGTTCTCTTTTCTTTTGGAATGTGTTTATACACTGGACAACTGAATATTCAGAGATGGATGACTTCTAGTTTCTTGTCAGAGAAGACTTCTTCAGGAGTCTTGTTCTCGAGTACTTTGTGTGGAGTACGGTTCTATACATGCACCACTGTTCTAGCAGCTTCTTCCCATAGATGCATAGAAGCATTGCTCTTGTAGCTTCCATGATAGTTCTATTCTTCCTTTCTACAACCCCATTCTGTTGTGGATTATAAGGAGTGGACAACTCCCTCTTAATCCCTGCTTCTTTGCATAAGTATTTGAATTCATTTGATGTGAATTCTTCGCCATTATTTGATCGAAAGGTCTTGATCTTCTTTTCTGTGTGGTTCTCGATCAAGGATTTGAATTCCTTGAACTTGCTGAACACTTCATCTTTTTTCTTCATGAAGTAAATCCATGTCTTCCTAGAAAAGTCATCAATAAAAGAAACATAATATACATACCCTCCTAGTGAGCTTGATGAAATTGGTCCGCATACATTGGAGTGGATGATTTCCAAGATTCCTTTTGTTTTGCTCTTGCTACTTGGAAATGTCTTCTTTGTGTTCTTTCCTTTCGCACATTCTTTGCATACCCCATCATGTTTTGCTTGAATTTATGGAAGACCTTCAACAACACTGCTTGCAAGTGGTGGTGCTCTATAATGCACATGTGCAAGCCTTCTATGCCAAAGTTCATTTGGCTCTACTATGTCATGGACCAATGCTTGTTCTAGATGGCCCTTCAATTTGTAAAAACGTCCTTCTTGTTCTCCAATCACTACTTCATCATTGATAGTTTTTCCTTTTGGCCACATGATGACTTGACCATCTATAAATGCAACCCTCGTTCCTTTTGCATCTAATGCAAATATGGAGAGAAGGTTCTTCTTTAGTCCTGGTACAAATAATACTTCTTTCATTATCATTGATTTTCTAGAGTCTATCTTGTAGGAGGATTCCCCACTACCTTTTATTGGATACTGGTAGTCATCTCCTAGCTTCACCTTGTGAGGTGATTCATGTTCTGAAAGTTTCATAAAGGATTCCTTGAATCCTGTCATATGCTTGGAAGCCCCACTGTCTATAAGCCAATCATTGCTTCCATGAGTAATGTTTCCCGTAAGAGCAGAAATCAAAACATATTCTTCATCACTGGAGGAATCTTCACTTTCATATCTAGTTCTCTTCTTGGAAGGTTCACCATTCTCTGCAGCATGAGCAGGATGTCTTCTCTTGTTTCCCTTCTTCTTATGAGAGTTAACCTTGTTTCTAGGACAGTATTTTGTAAAGTGTCCTCTTTCATCACATGTAGAGCATATTAATTTTTATAACTCCTTTCTAAAGTTATCTTTCTGGTGAAAGGTCTTACCTCTGGAGTGATGAGAGTTTCTTCTGTTTTTCATGGAGTGAACTATGAGAGCTTGATCTTCACTTCCCATATTCTCTTCTCAAGCTGCTATCCGAGATTCTTCTTGAGAGCATTCTTCCAATAGTCTGCTGAACTTGACTAACTTCTTTATGGCACAGATTCCTTGAATGAAGGAGTCCCATTATCTAGGGAGACCATTCAAGGTGGTCATTACAATCTCTGCATTTTCCACTTCTTCATCTACTACTTCCAGTTGTTCCTTGATATGAGATACCCTTGTAAAGTACGATAGGATGGTCTTAGCATTCTGGATCTTTACATTCTTCAATTGGTTCCTTAGAGTCATCTTCCAATTGATGTTCTTCCCTTCAAACAGTTTGGTTAGGGCATCAAACATAGATTTAGGTGTCTTGAGGGAGGACACCTGTATGGTGTGAGGTGATCCTTGATAGAATCAACCAAATATCCTCTTTTCCATAACCAACTTATTCTTATGTAATGCCTTTGCCTCATCTCCCTCTGTAACTGGAACCTCCTCACTGATATAGGAGTCCAACTCATTTTCTTCCAGGACCAGGGAGATCCTATACTTCCAGGCTCTGAAGTTATTAGCTCCCTCAAGGTTTTCATCAAGCTTGGTATGATGAGACATACTAACTGAGAACCTCAAATGGAAATACAAAAGATTTAGATCTTACCAGGTTAAGATGTCGGATTTGGATTTGGAGCCGAAATCCTGTAGTATTGGTTCAGGAGTAGATTAGGGTTTTTCTTTCTCAAAGTTATATCCAACCAAATGCTTTGAATTTGATCCTTAACTTTGACTTTGGAGAGGATATCAATCCAGGCCTGGGCTCACTAAAAAATTCATCTTCTGTGAAAAGCCCTAATTTTCGGTAGCAGTGTCGGGTCCAAAACTGAAAAACCTCAAAATTGGATTCTGCTTCGACAAAAATATGCACCCTAAGGAGGAGAGTTAATCCAACCTTATTTTGCTGAAAATTTGTGGAGGAATATCCACAAAGTAGGAAGCCCTAGTTCCCGCAACTGCACATTGTCTTCTTCTCAAGTTAGCTTTGATACCATGTTAGATTTTTAACATTAAGCTAGCATAACATTAGGATCTTCTAATTGAGAGAACAACAAGCACAACAATCAGACACAAGAGACAATGAACACAGTGTTTTTCCTCAGGGAAACCATAAATGGAGAAAACCCCGCAACTTCCCCAGCTATAGAATCAACACCAAAGTAAAACCCCAAAATAGTAAGATGATCTCCCGACAGTAGTAACCTCTTTCTTCTAGCCCCAATGAATTTCTTTTCCTCAGCTATGTGCTACAACTGAGTGTGAGTGAGTGTGTGATAAATAGAGAGGTCACCTCTCTATTTATACTAATTCCTGACATGACTAAAACCCTACTAGGGTTGACTTCACTAGGTGAGTCTAATAACCCTAGTGCCCCAGAACTGCGAGGAATTTAACCCTTAGACAATAGGAGGGTTACCCACAATGACTTTACATGACTTGTTTACATTATAAAACCCCCTGATAGGAACATCGGGGCATGACATGACTCAATTACATCCCGGAATAAACATCGGGTTACAATAGATAAGAAATACAAGTGAATACATTCCGAAGTTACAATTACATCAACATGACTGCCAGATATCAGCGTGGTATCTGTAAGCTTTGATACATTCAAGAAATTTGTAACTCACAATGAATTACTCCCATCGTGCATCATCATTACTATTTTAATGGATCTCAATTTTCCACATACTAGACAGCTGCAACTTGTCTGAATCATTCTTGCCTTAATTCCAACACTTGTCAAAATGATTAGTAAGGTTTAAGCGCATATCATTTTCCTTTACAGATGTGGAAAAACTCTCCTCATTTGAAAATTTTAAAACGTATGAGCAAACTTACAATTTTTTTAAGGCCACGGCTTTCTTGTAGCGCTCTAGTTCTTTTTTTCTACCTTTGCGCTACAAGAATGTATGATTAATGTTTTTTGACAAAAGGATTAAAAAATAAAGGGTTAAATTGTGTAATCAACCTTTGATAAAACCTTATGATATTGTTTTACAACCTTTCAGAAATACATACACCTAATAAGCCCATTAAAAGTATGAAAACAACTAAGTAAAGTAAATTTAAAATGAAAACCTATAAAATCAAAAAATAAAAATAAGAGTGCTATCAAAATACTTCAAAAACCAAACTCAGAATCTTAAAGAAATAAGAGAAACCATGTTTTGAAAATAAGCATAAGGTCTAAAAATAGAAAACAAAAACTAGCTATAACAGTCTTCATTTCATTCAGTTAATTGGGTAAATTAGCTTGTCTCTGAGTCGATCCACTTTCATGAGTCATGTCACTCCTTTGATTCTTTCAAAGAATGAAATTTCCATTGTCGCATCATGTTTTGCCTCGTCGAGACAATGCTACCAAGTATTTTGTCGTGCCACCTGATGTTCAAAGGGAAGTTGGAATTTTACCACTGCAATCAAAATAGCCTTTGTGTTAGTACCTTTTGATTCAGTCCTATGGTTACATTATCTACAATATTCCAGAACTTTGTTCCAAGTTTCGTGTCATTGATGGGGGATTCATCATGGCCCTCCTTCGACGAGAATATTCCTGTTGACTTCAACACATCATCCAGGAATTAGTATTAGAAACAAGTTTAGTACCTTGAGATATGTATGCCTCAATGATAGATTCTCTCACTGTCGACATAGGTTCACATCATTGACCTGTGATCGATAGACTCGACTGAGTGTTCGACATCAAATCATCTATTAAAACTTAGTAGTTTGTACTAGGGTACCTTGGGAATCATTGACATCAATGGTGATTTCCATCACACTTGTTAACGGTTCACATCATTGACCGATAATCAAGTGGTTTCTACCATGTTCGACTTTAGGTCATTGTAATCACATGGATAGAATCGTACTTTGTGGAAGATGAGACGAAGACCTTGGGAATCTATTAAAGCACTCATAGGTTTCTCCCTAGGTAGCGATGGAGTATATTGTATGAAGTCCCAGCATGGATCCACATATGTATGGTCATGGCTGTGCTCAAATTTGTGGTCATTTGACGTAGATCTACAGTGTATTTCTGGTAGATATGTCCCCAGTTTGAGTCCTCTATCACCTGGATCTACATTGTAATCTAGTAGCCATGGTTTTTAATCGCACTCATGGATCTGTCTTGTATTGGTCTATAGCCATGATGAGGACACATTATTTCATGAGTCAAAAGTATTGATGTATTGCAGATGCCTAGTTGATGATCTTCAATCAAAGCCGATTCTTGCCTCGAAGTGATAACTTTCTCTTTCAAAGATCTCGCCTATCGTATCCATCTAGCCTCATGCTTTGGGGGTCATTATTTTACACATAAATCTCATCGTCAACATGTGATGAGGTCCCAAACACAGTATTTTCCGCTAAATCCCAAGTCATGAAGTAAAATCCTGGTCCAGATATCAATCCTGCATATCAAAATTCAGTACCGCTTCTCCCTTTCAGTCAATGAGCATTACCTTCTTCATCACCACCTTTAATATTTTGGTAGTAAGTGGTGGCACCAAATTTAACTCTTGTACAAGGCATGGTTCTTCCCTGTCACCACTCTATCATAGTGGGGAAGAAGCAATTCCCTTGGTAAAAAGTGAAAAAGAGAGGTTTCCACGAAGCTTCTTGAAGGAAGGCTTCGTGGCTCCCTTATCCCTACACGTGAGGACCACCTAGGCTCGAGCTCCATCCTTTTGGGATCTCCTATCCACCCCACCCACCATTTAATCAACCATCCCTATCCTTCCAAGTCCTATGAAAGTAGGCTCATATCCATGGTTGAGGGAGAGCAAGGTTTAATGCTGTTGCATTGACATTCTAGCCTAAATCAGTAGGGTGAGCATAGGAGGAGCAAGTTGGAGCTATTGGGGACAAGATATTGGCATTGTGAAGGAGCTTATTGACACTAAGGCATAGGTTGTAAAATTATTCTTCATTCATTAATGCAAAATTGGTTCCTTTCCCATAAATTATATTGTGTTAATATCATGTATTTTATTGTTAGATTCCTTAGTCACTAGCATAGAATAGTGGAACATTTTCTGGTGCTTTTTGATCTTGTGTGTTGATTTCATGTGATCATGCAGGTACATCAATGAAGAGCTATCATTTTAGGAAACAACTACACTATTCCATCAAAGACACTTATTCCATATCTCCACCCATTCTAGGGAAAGTCTTCCAATTCTGTTGTGTACTATTTGTTCTAGATTTGAACCATTCAGTCTAGAGGAACAACTCTTCTCCGCGAGAGGTGCATTTTTCCTAGATACAACCATTCAGGTATTTCATGGATATTTCATGGAGTTTTTATTTTCAAGTGTAAGCTACATGGAATCTCATGGTTTCTTCTAGTGCATCACATTCTCTCAACCATTTCTAGTCTTTATTGCATATTCTTGCTCATGGAGGGATTGCGCTTTGGGTGAGCTATTGTACTATTTGGGAGAGATTTTGATGGTCCATTTCTGATTTTAATAATATAAATATACTCTTTTATTCATATTCAGAAAGTATCAGGTAGAAATATCAAATGGTTGTATGGAAAAGTGATTATTAATGAGCAAACAATGACCATTTCCCCACTATATTGATGTATTCCATTGTAATGTTGATGATTTAAAATGAAAGAATGATTCTATGATACATTTATGATGAATGGACTGAAATTTATGATTATTACAAGTTTCATATCCAGCACCTAAGCATTTGAAGTAATATTACTCAGTTTATTTGCATTTGGACAAGATTTGGTGCCATTTCCTCAAGGGTTGAACTAGTGATTTTGTAGTTGCTTGGGAGAGGGTTATAATAGAGTTTATAAATTGAATAATTATGCACATGAGACATTAATAATTTCCCTTAAACATCCTCTACCTATTTTCATAAATTCAAGTGGTTTTGGGATCATTTGGAAATCCATTTTCAGCATTTACCCTGGGGGAATTGGAACCTCAATTTGCTAGTGAAAACTGCTAGGCCAGAATATTAAAAACGTTTTTAGAAGTATTTATAGGGTCATAAATAATCCATTAACATCATATTCAAGTATTAATATCATTCATATACCTTCTCAAAATATTTGGGATCATTTGGGTCAATTTTGGGACCTAGACATCAAAACTAGTGAAAGGTTGAAATAGGGAAAAAAGTGAAAAATTGGTCATTGTAATAAAATTCTTAAAAATGGACATTAGAAAGTTCAAATCAATTGGCATCAATTTTTTCTCAATGAATTGTTACAATACGTAGCCTTAGTGTAGGAAGAAGGTACTACTTTTCGTTATTCTTGGTTATTGATTTTAATCTCATTTATTGTTTGGTCTTAGCCGATAGACTTACCTATTAGCTGCAGAGGTGCAAGATACCAAAACCTATGGTTCTTTCTAGACAAAAGTTGACAAACGAGTAGTAAAAATTCAATTTTTCATCCACACTAAAGCCTGAAGGAACCTATCAAGCACAAAGTTAGATTGAGTGCAACCACTATTTCCAAGTTTAGGAAAATTGTCAAGTTTCAAATTGGTCCACATTATGTTTCCATCCAATCACAGATAGACCCACAACAATAGTGTTTGGTGACACAATATGTACTAACATGAGAAGATGTAGAAACCTTTATTAGTGATTGGATAGAAGAATGGCGATAGGAAGTTCCACCAAATCATATGAAGGACAAAGAAGTCAACGAGGATAAATACTAGAGGTAAAACACAGAAGGGGCAGAGCTAGACAAAACTCAACCCAATTTTCCTCATCACGAAATACTGCTAGAAAAACAAAAACAGGAAGGGAATGATGTCGAAGAATAAATGAAATCTAAGCGTAATAAAATTAAGGCCAACAAATAATCCAATACCTTCCGTATTGATGAGGAGGAGGTAGCAACATTAGCAGAAGTGCTACAAGAAGCCACCCAGGTAGGTCTCCATGAGCTCAACAAACAACATAATAAATTTACTACTACTATCACAAATAGAATCAATGAACTAGGAAGGAAAATTGAATAAATAAAAATAGTCATAGAGCATGCGCCCCAAGAACCACAGTCGTAGAATGCGCGTGACCCATCAAAAGCACCTGAACCCTAGAGACCAAAAGGAAACCACCCCATTAAGGTACAACTTCAAAGAGAGGCGTTGCATATAGAGACCCCAGATTCCAATGATGTTGACAGAACTGCAAGCCAAATATTCTTATATTTCTCAAAGATGTAACTGAAGGATGTGCACGCCTCACAAAAAGTGATGGTTTCAAAGATTAGAGTAAGAGGAAAGTACGCTAGAAAAGCAGGTGAAGCACTCTGAAAAGGATATCAAAAAAATCAAGGAAAATATGCAAAGGATCAAGAAAAAAGTAAGGGAAGAAGAAAAAAATAAGAATAAAATCACAAATATAATAAATGTTGCTTGTTCGAATCTTGAAGATATTGAATTATTACAAAAAATTCTACCAGAAGACAAGGTCCCTAGGTTAGGAAAGATAATGGCTGACCTTAGGAGAAAAGTTACAAATCTGGTAGAGAAAAGGATACCCATCACACCTATATAAGTGTTGGAGAGCACAACAGACGCAACAACTTAGGCTGCGAAAATAATAGAAGAAGCAGAGAAAATATGTACTAAGGCTGTTGACCAAGTCTCTCAGAATTGGGAAGCATTAATGGATGACAAGCAATCATAGGAGATTGAAAATGAGATGACTATGTTTGAAACAAAAACCATGAAGATAAGAAACAAGATGAAACAACTACCCTTAGCACAGAAAATGGCTAAGGAAACAGAGATGAGAAAACTGCAGCAACAAATGACTTTGATGCTCACACAAAAACACCAACGCGAGGAAAATGTAGAATAATTGCAGGTCGAAGCAGAGAGAGTTACATGCATAATTAATCCTGTACATCAGAAGCTACACAAGTAGTAGCATCAATATAAAAAGTCATGTCGAAACACGTCAGTTCTGACCTGGGGGAGAAAATGCAGAAAACATAGGAAGAAGTGCGCACAAAAGATGAGAAAGTGGTGAAAATCGTAGAGGATTTTCAGAACAAAAACATTGCAAGTCAATACATGGAGAAATAGCTTCACATGGCTCAGGATGAGCCACATGTGAGTGTTGGGGGCCTGTTGGGCCTAGTGATAGTAGGGAAGAATTCATGCAAAATTCTTCCTAAGTAAGGAGAAGAGTCAAAAGGGAAGAGGACGGAGCTACGACTGAGAAAGCATCATAAAGGAAAAAGGGAAGGATGCTACAATAGGGGAAGTAAAAGATAATAAGAAAACAAGGAGAAGGAACTGGAAGAGGAAGCTGCATCAAATAAGTAAGGTGCGATAGAAGGATAGAATGTGAGACGAGATGGTATGACATAATATTAGCAGAAGCGGGTGTGCACATAATGTAACAGCTGGAAAAAGACAGTAAGGCATAATGTTGAGAAAGAGATAGGACTTAATGAGCGTGGGTATGAGCTCAACTAGAGCCAATGAAAAACACACTCATGAAGGCATCGTTGTAAGTCAGGCCGATAGTGCCTCCCATTATGTATTGCTATAATAGGAAAGACAACATGTTGGTTGGATATAGTATGTCAGCTGAGATAGCGACAGAAAAAGGAGTATGTAATGAGTTTTTATTGAGTCGATAATGATTTTTTATCAAGCATGTATGGTATATGTATCGAGTCTGTAATAGGTATATAAAAGAAGGAACCCAATATATATATTGGTTAGCTTCTAGCTTTGAGATTCTTGGTTAGACTCTTGAGCTAGACTGGTATTAGACGTTCATTATTAGAAATAAATGCATGAAGCTCTTGAGCTAGACTCAAGATCCCTTATTACTTAATGGATCTATATCACTGAGTGCATTAGAGTAAGGGATCTACAACTGAGTGTGCATATGAGTAGAGAAGGTTGAGTCGATCCAGGATGTGTGCGGATCCAGAAGTAGAGTAGAAAGAGAATAGAGAGAATATCCTAGAGCATGAGAGGGAGGAGGAGTCTGTAAAGTTAGAGAAGAATATCTTGAGCAGAGTCTACAACTTAGTGCATAGATGAAAGGTGCATCTATTTCCTCATGCCAGATGAAGAGCACCTTGTCGTTTTCACCCATATGGGTTTCCACATTATATTTTGTGTATATGTGTGAATGATGAAAGTAGCTTAGGTATATGTGTGATTATTTTAGTGTATGAATGACTGTAGATTTGTTTACAAATGCATATATTTATGATGGCCAATTGTATTACTGGATATGATTATGTTGCATGCTTACTGTTTATTTACTTAAGTTGCATAAAGAAAGGTTGGATCGTATATTAGTTACTGAAGCACCATGAATGCAAGTAATCCACCTTCTGGGATTTGTTGGAAGCCTTGGCATAGAGAAAAGGTACTAAAACACCCTCCCACATAACTGCGGAAACTTGGTTCTGGAAGTTATCCATAAAAGAGAGATATATCAGGTGAGACAACATCTATGTCACAGGTGCTTCTAGGTGAGATATTATCTATCGGGACGATATCTCGGGCTTTGTTGTGCTAAGTAGAAGGGACTGAAACTGGGTCAGAATCCTTGGGAACAGGGACAAAGAGATGGAAAATCCAACAAGAAGGAAAAATGAGTTACAACAGAAGTAGAGAAGGAAAAGGAGCTACGACAAAAGCAACCACATAATGAAGGAAGACAAGGTAGAAGAAGTAGTAAGGAAGGAGGATGTGATAGAGGCGAAACAAAAGTATGCAAAGAAGAAAGAGCTAAGGAAGGAATTAGCTGAAGAGGAAGCTGTGACAGATGAAGAATAGAGTTCGAGATAGAAGTTAGATCACATTGAAAGAGAAACAATGGAAGAAGGAAAGTATGCGATGGATTTAACCATGTCAAAAGACGCGCAGTGGCAGAATGGCTAGAAAGTGAGAACACAAAAGATCATGGGTACGAGGATGACTAGAGTCGATGAAAGCCGCATGTATGAAAGTATCTTTGTAATTCATGCCATTAGTGCCTACTGACATGTGTCGATAGAATAGGAAAGACAACATGTTGGCTAACTCTATGAAGTCGGATGAGAGTGACATGTAAGAGTCTATAAAAGGAGGAACCCAAGTTGTATGCGAGTTAAAAAATATCCGGTTATTTATGATTTCTGGTTAGTTAGCTTTAGTAGCATCTGGTCATTTAGTGACAATCTGATTGTATTGTCTATTAGTTTGTTGAGTCGTATAGAGGAGTCAAAGAACTTGTAGCTGAGTGCACAACAATGTAGAGGAGATTAAATTGATCCAGGCTATGTGAGGATTGATAGTAGAGTCATAGAAGAGATTGAGTTGATCCAACCTGTGTGCAGATCATTAGTAGAGTCAAGTAGAGAAAGAGTAGTAGATAGAAGACCAGAGAGCATGAGAGGAGGAAGAAGTCTGTATAGATAAGAAATAGAGATCTAGAACAAAGTATGCAACTTAGTGAATAGACTAAAGGTGCCATATATTTCTCATGCCAGATGAAGATCACCCTTGTGGTTTTTCCCTGATGGGTTTCTATGTTATATATTGTGTCAAATGTGTGAATGATGAATGTGCTTGAGTTGCATATATGTGCTACTATGAATATGTGTTTATGTATTTGCTTATGAATGAATTTATATGTATTTGTCACACTTTTATTATTGAATGTTCCTATGCTGCATTAGGTTTGTTATTATAATACCTGTTGAAGGATGAGTAGTCTCACATAATAATTATGTATATTAAGTATAAATACCCCACCCATCAGCTTCTATCAAGTGCCTTGGTAGAATACCAAGGGGCACGAAATACCCCACCCAACTACAGAAAACTGCTTCCACTAGTTACCCACAGAAATATATCTTGGGTGAGACTACACATGCATCACATGTGCTGCTGGCTCAACCTTGCTCTTTTGGGTCGATAATTTGGGATTTGTTGTGCACCAAGGAGGGACTAAACCTGGGTCAAAGAGGGTTTGAATCCAACAATGTTAAAGTTGTTTTTTCATTCAACATGGATTCAAACATTGACGTTCAATCCCAAATGTAATCATGCATTAATTGAATGGGTTGAAAAAGGACTTGGCAACAAATTTTTTAATCCAAACATTGAGTTTCAACCCCAAATGTAATCATGATTTAATTGAATGGGTCGAAAAAAGATTCACCAACAAAGTTGTTTTCTTATCAACCATTATGGTGGTAGAAACACCAAGGTCATTAATTTGTGATGGGTGGCCTTGCATGTTAAGGTCAATTTTTCATTAGATATAGATTCAAGTATTGAATTTCAACTCCAAATGTAATCATTCATTAATTGAATGGGTGGTCGAAAGCATTGTCAACAAATTTTATTTCTTATACAACACTATAGCTCGATTGTCACAAAAGTGGTCCAACTAAAATAAAATATTTTATTTTGCAAGTATACTTTTTAAAAAACAAAAAAAAGCTCTATCATAAATGTTGAAAGTATAAAATACTTGTTGAAATTTTATTTCCTTAAACATTGATTTATTAATGTTCATAAGATGTTTGTGGGGTCATAAGAGTGGGTGTGGAAAT
This sequence comes from Pseudotsuga menziesii, assembly GCA_001517045.1. Classification (NCBI taxonomy): domain Eukaryota; kingdom Viridiplantae; phylum Streptophyta; class Pinopsida; order Pinales; family Pinaceae; genus Pseudotsuga; species Pseudotsuga menziesii. The sequence continues at coordinate 853,279 of LPNX010739820.1, forward strand.
ATTATCCCCAAGGGGAAACATCAAAATCAATTACTCATGGGGCATAAGTACTACACCAAATAACTAAGCATAAGCTTTATCTCTTCTCCAAGGCCTCCAAATTGTGAAAAAATTAGAATTGAGTTTCTAACTATTCTATGAGACTCAAATATCATTATAAGACACTTAAAAAAGAGTTCAATGCCTGCATACATGAAACTAAGGGCCATGTTTTTGAGAATTCAACAGGAGATTCAGTTCTTTGCTAACTATTCTCCCTTTCATATCGTAAGAGCCAACAACACTGGCATAGGTTGGAAAGTGAACCGAGAAATAAGAGACACATCAAAAACATTAAGAACCAATGGGAGATATCCTAGGCATACGATTCCATGACAATACACAAGGTTTAATTTCGTTATGGTCTAAAAATTAGAAACAAAGGATGTGATAGAACGCCTCCAAATGAGAGTTTCATGAATTGTATCCCTTTCAAATATAAAGGGATTAATCATATGCGCAAGCAAGAAGACATAGTGAGAATTCAAGTTAGGGTAAGCATCGTGTAAGTCTTGTATTTCGTTTTCGTACCCAAGTACAATTGTGCAACAAATGATGGCAATTTGAAACATGTCTACAATCCTACTTATCGTGTTCTAGCCACCAGGAAGCATATCATCTGGTGTAGTTACTCGAAAGAGTGAGTGGATGTACCCTCGACTAGTCAGTTTGCCGATGATTCAAACAAACCATGCAAAAGCAAGATGTGTTAAGCATCTAGTATCTAATGAGGGAATTGGAAGAAGTTCATAGTTGGTGGGGAGGTCAATTGGGAACCTCAAACCCAGACATATTCTACCTAGGATCTCAAGGGTTTAAGGTTGTGTCATCCACCCTAAATTTGATATCTCCCTATGTTTCAATGAATATATTAATAACTAAGAGAAACATGGGGTAAAATCGCTAGAGAAAGGAGCAAGAGGCAGATCAACAAGAGTTGGAAAACATGTTTCTGTCCCTTCAAGTTCAGTCTCAAAGTCTCTTTTGCCGGGTGTTGTTTTCTCTTGAATACTTGGAAAAACAAAAGCTAAAAAAAAAGCAATTAGAATATGAATTCCATGCTTTGTGCTTGGAAATTGAGAAATTACGCACCAAAATGTTCTCTCTTCAGACTAGAATTATGGAGGTTTCGATGGAAGAATAATTGCCTAGTCCCTCAATTGGTATCCCAAATCTCAATGTGGTACCCCCAAAATTGATCAATGGAATTGCAGTGGTTCCTGAAATGAAGAACAAAGCATTGTATCCAAAAGGACAATTCGTTAGAGTGAATATGAGGAAAGTTCCATTTCTTAGCCTCAAATTATCATCTGTTTTTGTTTATTAATCCTCGACATCTTCTAAAGAGTATACTTAGAGGTTAGTTGGATTATTTTGTATAAGGATAAGCTAGTTTTTAATAAACGACAAAGTATAGGAAGCTCACATACATATATGAGAATAATGGATTCTAATGAAATCTAGATACTTAGTCCTTGTATGTACATTATACAATTTATTGCAAAATTTTAATGAAAATTTCCTTTTTTTTGAAAATAATGTTCATTAGATGTTAGGTTGATTATGTATATTCTAGGTTGGATTTTTGATGTCTTGAATGTTGAACAATATATTATAAATAAATGATGTAGAATAAGAGATATTTAGTGAAGGAAAAAGACAAAATTTATGGCCAATTTCACGGATTTTCAATGATTTTTGATGTTAACCCCATTTTTCCATAAAAAATTAAACCCTGAGTTTCAACCCCGAATGTAATCATGCATTAATTGAATGGGATCCATAAGTCCTTAATATTAAAATTGTTTTCTTATCCACCACTATGGTTTGATTATGACAAAAGTGGTCAAATTACCCCACCATAAGGCTTATTGAAGGTGGTAGAATGGTAATTAAACCATGATGGTTGGCGTTATGAGTGGCATAAATAATTTCCAACAAATTTTCTTTCTTATCCACCACTATGGTTTGATTCTCATAAAAGAGGTGAAATTTCACCGCCCCCCTCCCAACCCCTATAAGGATCATTGAAGGAGGTAGAAACACCATGGTCATTAAGCCATGATGGGAAACCTCACACCAATCTTTAGATATAAACCACAAACAACATCCCACTTTGAGGTGATGGAATTAGGTTTCTAGGATTTAGAATCTCAAATGACTCCTCTGGAGTCTAGATACATATTTAATTCTTTTGTGAACATATATATTCCAGTAGAGACAAATACTAGTGACATTGTTGTTCATGTGTTAGTATGGATTGATACCTTGGTGATTGGACAACTAGTGATTGTTACTAAAATTCAGAATTCCTTTGTAACTAAAGATGTGAGAGTTGAACTATCATAACAGGATTTGATCCCAAAATCCGACGACATTCAACGTAATGTACATTTTTATTGGATTGCAATGATGAAAAGTACTGTACCTTCCAAATTTTTTTTGTCGTCTTGCAGCATCATCGGATTTTCAAATTCCATCCTCACAGGTTTCTTGATGAGATTTATTGTCGGTTAAATGACATTCATTCATCATAATTATGACGACATGTGATAAGAGGGTCATAATATGTGCAACAACATCTGATAGGAGGGTTGTCGGATTTGCGACGAGATGTGAAGGAATGTTCATTGAAATTTCTATGAGCATAAACTATTTTTTCAAATTGTACAAAGGAATATTCCCAACGGTAACTAGGTTCATATCATTGGATATTCGACGACTGTGAAATTATAACCAGCTTAGATCTAGCTTTACCCGGCTCTATCATGCGCCGAGAGGGATCAAATATTTCGAGGTGCAAACCCTTTTTTGGAGTGCAATTGTTGAAGTAGGGTTTGCACCTCAAAATATTTGATCCCTCTCGACGCATGATAGAGCCGGGTAAAGCTGGATCTAAGCTGGTTGCAGTTGTGGGTGATGGTGGTGGGGATGATGACCATCTATTGTTTGGCATTGGTCAAAACGAAGTGGAAATCGAGAGTCAACTCATGAAATCTAACTTTTGGGGTAGATTTTTCAGCCTAGATCCAACTTTACTCTTTCACTCTCTAAAATTTGTACATATAATGTACAACTTTTAAAGACAAACTTGAAATTCTCGTTATGCACTGGATTGTACATCTATTCAGTTTATCGAATGGTTAAGAAAATGAAATATGTTTGAATTATCTCATGTGCCAAAAATATGACATCCTCCTAAGCTCAACACACTCCATACTTGAAGCCATATATCAAAGAGATGGACATTTAAAAAAGACTTTAGAGTTCATGCAAATAGACTTTGGAATCTTCTCATTGGAGGCATAATGAAATTATTAGTCACCGTGTCTAATAAGGGAATTTTTATTGCCTCAAATAAAGATATTGAAACTTCTCAGAGAGTTTGTAATTTTTATATTTTATTACAGAAGATTTAATAATAATCACTGCAAGTGAGCTCAATTGAACGGGAGAACTATGCATGAATTCAAAACAGGTCCTTCTAACTTCTCATTTCCAATGGCTAGATCTCTACTAAACAATTCAAGATTAAAATGGAAAAGAAATAATAATTATGATGGATGAAAATATGCAAATTTTGACACCCATGATGTCAACAGTGTCTTTTCAGTGAGTGATCATTTAAAATGAATAACCATGCATGTATTCCAAACAGCTCCCTAATTTCTCATTTCCAATGGCTAGATATATACTAAACAAATCAAGATTGCAAAGGGAAGGTATAGGTAAAATGAAGCCAAGTTCCTCCTCAGTGATATCAAATTTCATATGAAAACCATTTGAATGAGTTTTTGGTGAAACTGTTACCCAAATTATTGACATAAAAGCAGTGTTTTTCTGTCTAATATATCTAGGCATTGGAGCCTTTTTTTGTTGAATTTCCAATGTCACAAAGAGCTCTAATGTTTTCAATGGTGAAGCCCAATTCATGATTCATTCTTTGTAGGATAAATGTGAAAGTCGGCTCCACATGAGTAGGATAAGCACTATCATCTGCATTTTGGATCAATTTAGGGAGGACATGAGAATCTTGGGAATATATATCTTGTGAAAGAAAACAATGAATGATTCAAACATGCATGTTGTTTCTTCAAGAGATTCAATGACTCTCTCTACATCTAGCCCAAATTCATCACGTTGAATAGATTCAATTATTCTTCTCCCATCTTCATCCTTCTTCCTGAATCATTTTTTCTAGAGACTTTGAAATAATCAAGAATCCAATGCATGTCTGGAGACATCAAAATAATCCAATGTTCCAAGTGTCTTAACGAATGTCAACGGATTGGTGAGGACCAGGTTACGAGTGGTTCAACATACCATCGAAAGTAATTTCTACAGCCTATTAATTGATAAAATTGATAAAATTTATTAAATATACATCTGCATATTTGAGACAGAAACTGAAAGTACATGTATTCCCATATCTTAGACATAATCTGAAATTGCTCTACGTTTTTGAAGTGTGAAGAGTTGTGTTGTTTCATATATATATATATATATATATATATATGTCCACTTGTGAGAAAATATTAAGCCGACTTGTATATATAGATATTAAGTTCAGCTTAATCTTTAAGCCGACTTTTTTAAGTGACACGTGTTAACCTCAACATTGAGCACAAAAATAGACTTCTATGTCATACTGGGCTGTAGAATGTGCCTATGTGATAATACTCTATCTTGATTTTGACTTCTATGATCCTCCCTATGATCCTCATTTTGTCTTTGTAATTGCAATCTTTTCCCTTCACGGTCTTTTCTTCGTTGTTCTTGTATTTGATCAT
>LPNX010739953.1:0-22401 GCA_001517045.1 Pseudotsuga menziesii
TGGAGCCTTCTCCCATCCGGTGTAAGAACCTTGTCTCATCCGATCTAAGAACTGCCCGACTGCCGATTTACCTTTTCGTTGCCATTCCGAGCCTCCGCAGCTCCTCACCCGGATGAACTAGGCTATCTCGTTGTGAATATATCATTATAATTTTAAAATTATGGATGCCTAATGTCTGAATTCAATGGATAATGCACCAAGTTTTTATGCAGAGATCATCTCATGAATCGCTGAAGCAGAGCATCGCGCCGGAAAGGACAACGTGAACGAATGACCGAGGCGCCGTTGGGACATGTTTTTTTAGCGGTTACTGTCAGAAAATAAACACCTGTGGAAATGATGGAGAAGGTGAAACGACCAGGAAAGAAACTGAATTGTCAAGGGCATTGAAAAGACGTGTTGAGGGGACCCAGAGGAGATGAGTTGGAGTTTAAATAATGGGAAGTTGGATGAAAGGGGGGCTTTTTCCCTTAGAAAATTTTGTAATTGTTGACTTGTAAGAGGAACTATTTCGTTTTGCGAAGTGAACTGCAATTTTGTCTGCTGGAAAGAGTAAAGAAGTGAAATGTACCAATGCTATTCAATGAATAATGCTGAAGAAGAACTATTTCGTGTTCAGCTGTATTTCATGCGCTGTAAGGATATTTGATGTTTCGAACCTAAGTTCTTGTTAATTATTCTGCAGTGTTTTCTGGGATGCATTTGCACTATGCGCAATAATGGTTGTTATAGAATGATCGGCTAACTGGTTATTTGAATATTTGTAGTTTTCATGTGCTGTGGGAAAAGTATCAGCTATCTGTGATTTTTCTTACCGTATGTGATTTTGTATTGCTCAGTTAAGATGATAGCCTCGCTCCCTAGGGATAGTTTAGATAGTTAGTTATTTCTGTTCGTATCTGGTTTGTTTGCTTGTGAGCATAAGACGAGAGGTAAGAACCTGCGCATCACTTTGTGACCGCCCCCTGCATTTAAACCAGCCTGCATTTAATTAGGCATGTGTATATCATTCCTTTAAGTCAAAATACAAAAACTCGGTGGGCCGGGCCGCAACCAGTAAAGCCTTTGTTAGTTACTTTGACCTACGGTAGCCGGACCGCAAACCGGACGGATTCCCTATACCAAACAGTCAGCGGGCTAGTTGGGAACGCTGATTGGGGAGAATCCCTTACTGTTGCCGCCTGCGAGTTTCCAGGCCTCAACAATAGGACAACTTTGGAGTACTTGTAAGGTAGACATGATTGCACAAGGTTCCTGAGCGAGATCTTCAACTACATTATAAAATTGAGTAGCTCGGGCATTAGGGTTGAATACAACCTTTCGAAGAGTACTCTTGGGTGGACACAAAATCATGTCGAGAGTAGGCTTCTCGATTGTTAGGGGAACAATAGTCGAGGATTCAGGAGAACCAGTAGAGGGAGCTTTCCCTAAAGAAGAATGATCTTTTTTGTTTGTTTGTGGGTTTGTCATAATTTTGAATTCGAGTTTGCAGATTAATGGTATCCGAGGACATCATATGAATTTCCTCTGACGAACTAGAATTTCCCTGATTAGACATGTGGTCTATCAGTTGTTGTTGAGAGGGAAAAGGATCCGTGAGTACTGCAGGTGCAAGATTTGATTTCAGAAATTGGGAGATTTCATCCTAATGGGGACACTCTTTTGTGAAATGGTCACCTCCCCATAACAGACATGGATATTTTTCTTTTATCTTCCCTTTATCATTATCATTGTTGGTTGGTCTTGGATTCTCCTATTGGTTTCCAGGTTTTTTATTCTTATTTTTACCCTTCTTTTTATTATTACCCGAGGTTTGAGTACTTTGAATAGAATTGACCTCGACGAAAACCTTAGGAGTCAAAAAAGTAGGGGTGACAGTCTGGGGTTGCTTGGCAGGTTTCGTTGCTAACGGGGACTGGATTGAACCAACAATCCCATCAACAGGTACTTCTGCTGGTGGCTTGGCGGGATCGGTGCTTGGGTGAGGAGCTTGAGGAATCAAGTCATAAAGAGTTCCAGACTGGGAATAGACCAAGTCTAGATACTAGGCTCGACTAATAGCCTACTCTTCAGTAACGACACCGCCCATAGCCACATCTCAGGCAATAGGAGGCAACAAAGATTTGGTAAACCAATCAGCTAATAACTGATCTGGAATAGGGGCGTTAATAATCCTTCTTCGCCTTCTCCACTCATGGATATGATCGTATATGTGGGTGGAGGTGTTCTGTCATAGAGAAGTTAAGAGATCAATACCTGTTTCATAACGGATAGGGAGCTAAAAGTGTGTAAGAAACACGGTTTCCAAGGAACCAAAATCCACAAACGAATGTTGTGGAAGTTCAATGTACCACTTCACGGTTGTACCGATCAAAGTTCGCTGAAAAAGTCGTAACCGAATTGAATCATCCATGAGGGATTTTGAAGAACACCACAGATGGAATGTCATAACATGGTTTTTCGGATCGTCTCCCTACCTCCCATTGAACTTTGGGATGTCTGATGGTAACTTTACCGAAATGGGAGGCCACGAGGGATTGTGTCGAATGGGGTCATTAATCAACTTGCACAAGTCAGGCAAGTCCAAAGTTGCTAGGAAAGGTAACTGGCGGTTAGGTTGCATGCACTGGTAATATTGATATGGCATATAATTACCAGTAGGACCGTAAGTAGACTGATAGACAGGTTGTTGTGACAAAGAACTACCGGAGAATCTGCCCATAGGGGGTTGATTTCCGGGATCATGACTGTTAGGACCACTAGGGCTTCCGAGAGGAGGACCACCAGGACCTCCGGGACCACCAAGACCATTGGGACCACCAGGACCATTGGGAACACCAGGAGGCGGACCACTAGACCCTCCAGGGCCACTAGGAGGTAAACCTCTAGAGCCTCCAGAACCACTAGGAGGAGGGCCACCAGACCCTCTAGGGCCATTAGGGGGAAAGCCACTAGGCCCTCCAGGACCACCAGAACAATTAGGACCATAAGGAGGAAAGCCACCAAGCCCTCCAGTCCCATTAGGCCCCCCAAGGGGAGGACCTCCGGCACCTCCCGCAGTATGTATGGGTATCCCCCCTATAGCTGGCATGTAAGACCAGTTAGGCTGCCCCCATGGTGTGAAAGTATTACTAGGGTATGGAATTCCAACATAAGGTATTCCTGTGGGATTGGATGGACAATTAATATTTCCTACAGGTATTTGATAACCATAACCTCTAGAAGATTGAATGGTTACAGGTTGTGCCCCCAAGGGCTGACCTGAACTGGATGGGGAATTAGCCATATTAGTATGGGTGGGAGGGACATAAACTATGGATTGTTCTATATTATAATTTTGTCCTTGACTAGGTACAATTTCGGTGCCAAATAACGTAGGTCGTGTCAGGGGTTTCCCCCCAGCACTAGAAGGTAATGACGAAATGAGAATTGAAGGTTGGGCCCCAGGTGCAGAAGACCTGGGAGGATTAGGAACAAACATAACATAGGAGGTGGTGGGGTTGGAAATTTATCCTGGGTTGTGTGGAGTCACTATGTGATCTATAATTAGTTCAATTGGTCTCATAGAATCGGCAAGTGAATGATATCCCACAGGCATAGCTGCGGAACGTGGTGGTGGTGTGCCCAATATATCATCTATTTTCTTCTCAATCTCCTGTGCACAGAGAATGGCTTCCTGGTATTGTCTACATTCTTCTTCATCTAGAGAAATATCTTCATAAAATTTTAAACGGGTGCCAAATGAGGCAATGGCCTGTCCTATAGAGGTATCCCAAAATGGAGCATTGGGACCATAATCCGGACAGGTAGTATCATCAACATGACCTTCGATGGGAGAATGGAACGAGGTGTTTTCCCGAGAAGGTTGTTGGACCAAGGGAGACGAGTGTGAAGAATATGGTCCTCCACTTTCTGCAACCACATTATCTCTCACTTGGGAGGTGGTAACAGCTCCTTGGTCGATAGCTTCCATTGGATTTTCTCCTGAACCAGGAATAAAATCTGGTGGCAAGCCTCGTACTCTTCTGGACTATCTTAGTTCAGCTAGTTTGTACAGTTCCTATCTAACCTAGGGTCTGAAAAACTAGAAAACACACCAAAAAATTTCCTTACACAAGCTATAGGTCAAACAAGCACACTTAAAATGACAGGAGGAGTTCAAATAGTCAGGTCTCTCACCAGGATTGTCAAGAAGGTGCCACTCGCGATATACCTCTAGGGTATGTGCGTAGTAATCTCCTCGAATGTTTTTTTCAATGTATGGCTCCAAGCAAGATGGCCAAAGGGATTTTCTTAGATGGATAAGGTATTCTATGGGGGTCTCCCGATATACTCAAGGTACGTGGGAACTCGAATTGGTAGTAGTGCTTTCTAATGCATAACCGTACACAAGGGGCCTTCCGATATACAATCGAGTACATGAAGTACCTTTTTATATACCTCAAGGGTACGTGAAAGGCTGTTCAATATAATAACAGTATGTGGAAGAACCGCACGAGTCCCGGGATGTAATGCGGAAAAATAATGACAGCTCCTACGCTTAACGACGCCCAAACACATCTCTAGCCTATCACTCAAATTGCTATGTAAATTTTAACCTATAACTACCGTTAATTTTAAAGTGGAAGGTTAGGTGAATGCATGGTGTTTTGATAGAAAAAGTAAAACCATGCAATATGCATATGCAAATATTTCACTTTACCATTCAATATGGCTACCTACGGGAGGGAAAGAGAGTATTTTCTTTTGTTAAAAAAACCAAAAATATTTCCAAACAACAATCTTGAACACAAAATCAAAGACAAGCAACACTTTCCAAACTGATTTCTCTTTTCTGAAAGAAATAAGAAGGGGAAGAATCTCTTTTCCTAAAAGAAAAACAAGAAGCAATCTACATGCATATTCACTCTATTTTTCAATTTTTCTTAAAACATAGACAAATCTAACTTAAAACTACCATATTTTTATTTTGATGAGATAGTACTAAATGAATAAGAGATAGAAGAACATAAAGAGCCTGAAAGCTTGTAAGGCCAATAAGAGATCCAATGTCTAATGCTCAATGATGATACCCTAATCTCAGTCAAAAAATTTCTTTTTTTAAAAGAGGACAAAGCTTGGATCAACCGTCGTTAATCGGGTGAGTCCATCATATCTTCCTATTTCTTTTTTGTACTTTAAAGCTGATTGTCTGTAAGTTTTAAGAGTAAGTTGGTAACCCCAGACCCTCGGTTATAAGGGTGTTTATTCCTCAACAATAGAACTGGTGAATCCACTGGGGAGCCTAGACTGCTATGGGTTATTTCTGTTTACAGTTTCCCAGTCTTTGCCTTGAGTCTGTGTGTTGTATCGTGTCTTGGTTCATGCTTAGGTTAGTGTTTAAAGACCTTGAAATTTTTTCTTTTTATTAGAAAATTTTGTACCTGTACGTGGGTTACTCTTGAATACAGTCGCGTACAGAGGCCTGCATACGTTTGTTGCTCTCTTGGACAGTCACGTACAGTATGCGGGTTGCCCTTATATACAGTCACATACAAGCCTTAGCATTGGAATTTTTGGGTTAGGGTTTGCTTGTCCCTGTCCCTCTATAAGCTCTGTTTGCTGGTTGGTCTTCCTTATAAGCACTGTACTATGAATTTGATGACCTTGTTGGCCACACCTTGTGCTTTATTGTAAAGCCCTTGAGTTCTTTTGTTTGGATTGTATTTCTGTTTGCAACTTGAAGTGATTTTGCCTGTTTGGGTTATAGGTTTAAGTGTTGGTTGTCTGAATCAGTGATCAGGATTCCAGACGTTGTTTATCCCAGTCTATTTTTGAATAGTGATTGGTGTACCACTTGCCTTTGTGTGTTTTCAGTGATTTCCTTTCATTGTATCTGCCCAAGCTAGGGTTCCAAGTCTTCCTTAGGTGGTTTATTCTTGGTCTTTTTAATCCGTTTACTTCACTTTGCTTACTTTATACAATTTGTTTAATTCAAGCATACTCAAGTTTTTTGTGCATTTAGGTGCATAGTAGTCTTTGAGCATTTTAAAAAAGTGAAATGAAAACATCTTAAAAGCTTTTGCATTTGATTTTGCATAGAGTAGTTTTATTTTCAGTTTTTAAAATATAATCTTAAAAAATACAAAAATATAGTCTTAGTGTTCTCTTTATCGTTGCATTTTCATCAATTTATATTTACAAAAAGAAAAAAGAAGTTTGTTTTAGTAGTGATAATTTGCTTTGAAAACATACACCTTTGCTTTTTATATTTCTTATCGAGTCAAAAAACATCATAGTCCTTCACTCCACTTGCTTTTGAGTAAGAAATAGCCCTTAAAACGAATGCAATAATTAAAATTTATTAGTAACCTTTTATTTTTTAGGGCCATTCACCTACTAGCTTAGGCTAGACTTGTGGGATAGGAAGTGTAAACTTCCAATAAGTTTTAAAATTCAGACATAGTGGACCATTCTATAGGTAAATCCTTATCTTTATCGATACTTTTTGGGAAGCTCCTCTCAAACGAGAGTCAAGCATGAGGTCGCGTGGAGGCATTGGACTGAGGAGATAACCCTCCGATTCCTTGTTGAAACGTAAATTAGGACTTTTACGCATCTAGGGATTCTATCCTAGACAGAGTTTCGGGCTCAGCTACCCTGCCCATGCATACGATTCATGCTTGCGACTGTCCCCCCAGACTGTCGGTATAGCTAAGGTATCCTTTAGTCTCTTGACATCTAGGGTTCATACCTAGGTAAACCGAAAGGATATTTCTGGTTCACCTTGGATGGGCTTGGAAGGTAACCCTTGTTGAAAGTGTAGGAGGGAGGTGGGTGATTCCTCCGCTTGTTCCTAAGAACCTCTTCAAGGACACCAAGTAACTGTTTTTCAGCTTTCTTCGGGAAAGCATATCTTTTACCCTTGCTGAGTGTTGAGACTTTAGAAATTTTTTGCAGTGATTGCTTTGTGGTTTGTCTATGTTTAGCCAACCTTAGGGTTTGAATTGTCAAATTTACAATCGTGGAGGACCAACCTATTAGAAGGTCACGAAGGTTACAAAACCTTCCTCCTCTCATCACATTGGAACCTCCACCTCCACCTCAAAGGCGAAGATTGGACATGGACGGTTCATTTGAACCGGTAGGAGTAAGTGAAGTTCCAAGTGAACCAACACTTAAAGCTAACCATTTTGATTTTAATACAGTTGAGATAGAAGACTTGCAGGATGATGAGTTTGCAAGGAATTTCAATACACCCTTAATTGACTTAAACGATCCTGTGATCATCCAGGTTAGGCCTTTTGATTCACCTGTTTTAGGTGTCCCTATGGGCAGGATAATGTCTACTATGGGAGAAAGTTATTTTTCTTTCACCTCAGCCTTTTCAGCGGAAGGGGTACTACCTCCCTCGGTAAGTGCCCCTAGATATAGCATACCTGCTATGCCATTGACTCTAGCGAGCTGGGTTGTCCAACCGCTGGTTCCCACAAGCCTAGCAGGTGCTTCTGGTGACATGGTTACTAGGATCCCCAGTATACCTACTATTCCTTCCTCCTTTGCACACACTACCCAGAGCGGTCCGGTAGGATCCTCGGCTTTCATCCAAGGATTTCCTTGGAATGGGGGGCATATTCCCCCATCCACTCCATACGTAGTCCCATCACCTTCTTATGTAGGAGTGCAGTTTGGAAACACTACCTCTTACAGAAAAGGTTTCCAAACTTCGGTCTTAGCCCCATTCACAAGCTCTCCCTTTTGTTCAATGGAGGGATACCTGCTCCCTTTTTTCAAACCCCAATTTCGATTGGGACGGGTCGAACCTCGTATACTGCACCTCCTACTCATAATCCTTAGGCTTACAGATGGATTCCATTTCAAAGTAATCCATCCACTTCACAACCGGCGATAGGGGGCAACCCCACCTTTACATATGGGTATTCGGGGGCAAGTCCCTCTAATCCCTAGATTGGCACTTTTAGTGCCCTGGTTCAACCCAAGATTCCTTTCCTAGCAACATTAAACTTGCCAGATTTGTCAAAATTGATGAACGACCTGGTGAGGCATGACCCCTCGTGGCCACCTGTCCCCACCAAATTGCCATCGGACATCCCTAAATTCGAGGGCAAAGTTGGTGAAGATCCTGGGGCTCATGCCACCACTTTTCATTTATGGTGTTCTTCTAATTCGCTGAATGAATATTCAGTTAGGTTGAGGCTGTTCCAAAGAACCTTAACGAATACTACAACAAAATGGTACATTGAGTTACCTTCTGCTGTGTTCAGTAGTTTTTGGGACTTGGCTAGTGCATTCCTTAGCCACTTTCAGCTTCCGGTATGATACGATTTCGGAACGGACTTGTTATCTACCTTTAGGAAAAACAAGGCTTCCCACATATCAGATCATATCCAAGAGTGGAGGAGGCGAAAGAGCCTTATAAATGCCACTATTCCTCCTGAGTTCTTACTAGAGTGGTTCCTTAAATCCTTATTGCCTTACATATCTAAGGACGTATCCACTTCAGGAGTGACGAACGAAGAAGAAGCCATTCTCAAGGCCCAACAATTAGATTTGATTTATTCACAATCTGGGATCTTTTATGAGATTATCCCTGAGGCACCGAGGCCTACCCATGATGCAGAGAAACCTAAGCCTGGACCCCATGCCAATGGTGCGGTTGGGTCCATAAACTCTCCCACTGTAGAGTCTTTGGCCAAACAGCTTCATCAACTATCTGTCAAGCATTCTACGACAGAGGTAGTAAAGGCTGCCCCCTCCCCCCAAAGTGCAAATGTTTTTACACAAACCTCTCAGAAGGGTAATCAGCATCCGGGTGGGAAGAAGAAGAGAGGAAAGAACGGGGAGGGAAATCAAAACAAGCAGAAACCTGTGAACAATGCTGATGGGGGCAAGAAAGAAAAGAAAACGGTGAAGTTCCTATGTAAGTTGTGCCATGAGGATCACCTCACTCACATTTGTCCCCTTATGGAACAAGCCCAGAAGCTGCTAAAAGCTCAACAATCGGCTGTCCTGAAGGATCCTTTTCCCCAAGGGCAAAACTTTGCTTCAAATTATAATGTAGCAAGGGGCACTCTAGGTGCCCTTGACCCCAACTATATCAACATGGTCTGATATTCAACTTTGCTACAGACTAGGAATAAAAACTATGAAAAAGAGACTTCTGAGAAGGGTAAGTCTATAGGTGAAACTTCTAACCCTCTCACAATCGAGAAGCTTGCTGAAACTGTGCCTAAGATACCGAAAGGTGTCTTTAAGAAGAGCTTGCATAACCCTAATGCTAGGGCTGCTTCAAAATACTTCATGGTTGAAGACTTAGCCCAAACCCCTTGTGGAATGTCAGCTTTAGAGGTGTTACAGAGCTGTCCCACCCAGTGGGATGCCCTCTTAGCAACCTTAGGCAGCATGGACTCGTCGAGTCTCATGGAGAAATTTCATTTATCTGATGTTAAAATTCACCTACCTTACCATGTAGCCTTATCAATAGATGTCATCCAAGGTGGAAAGACCATTGGAAGGGTATTTGTTGATGAGGGTGCTTCTACATGTGTTATGTCCTTGTCATGTTGGAAAGCTCTCCGATCCCCAGAGTTGGTCCCGTCAAACACTCTGCTCACTACTTTCGATGGAAGGTCATTCCGTCCGCATGGTATCCTACCGACTTTTGAAATTAAGCTGGTAGGGAAAGCAATGTCTGTTGAGGTGGAAGTGATTGATGCACCTTTGGACTATAATTTACTTTTGGGAAGAAGATGGACTTATGCCATGTCCGCTATTGCGTCGGCCGTCTTTCGGGTGGTAGTTTTTCCACAAGAAGGAAAGTTGGTTACCGTTGACCAACTAGATTTTACTTGAAAAGGCCGCATGGAGTCTAATGAGTCCGCTGTGCCATTGGTTGATCAGGTCAAACCTATTACACAGAGCTTGGGGGCTGGAATGTACGCATAACTGATGGGCACATTTGATCTTCCAGCCCCAATTAACTATATTGGTTCTACTAGTGTGGGGAAGTCCATAGCCACGGTTGTTGATGGGACTAATCCTTGGGTTCTACCTTTCCCCCATGAACCGAAAGTGCCCTTATTGGCAGTGGAAGTGTCTTACCAAGCTATCACTCAAACCACTATTGATCCCATTCCAGTTCCTCTCACAGTCTAGGAGGATCTGGAAGAAGTCTATTTGCCCACTTGGGTGAAAAACTCTTTGCACTCTACGGATTGTTCAGATATGGTTTTACCTTCTGATGAAGCCATTCTGGAAGCCATTCTGGAAGCCATGTGTGGACGTGGTAAGATCTGTGAAGATATTCACCATGGATCCTATTTTCTCCCAGAGCTAAGAAGGATAGAAAATCAAGAGTTTCATATGAGACTGTCAGATGCTGTTGATACACCCATCAATCCCTTACCTAGGGAAGGAATGTTTGCTGAGGGGAATATGGCAAATATTTCCATGACTATCCCTATCAACATCTTTGTGAATCTAGATGTTGTGGAAAATATACATATAGGTGCAAACTGCTCTCCTGAGGAGATTGCAATCTATACAGCCTTGTTCAAGGAATTCTGCGACATCTTTGCCTAGTCATATGAGGAGATGCCAGGCATTGATCCATCGATAGTTAAACATGAGATCCAAACATACCATGATGCTAAACCTATTTGAAAAAAGTTAAGACCTGTTAACCCGCGTAAAGCGGCGGCTATGAAGGATGAAGTTGAAAAACTGTTGAAGGCTAGTTTTATTTATCCCATAGCTCTGACGAAATGGGTATCCAACCCTGTTCCTGTTGATAAGAAGTAAGGGACCATACACGTCTGTACTGAATTTAGAGATTTGAATAAATCCTGTCCTTAGGGCAAGTATCCCATGCCATTTATAGACCAGATTATAGATGCTTGCGCAGGAAGTGAAGTGTTCTCATTTATGGATGGTTTCTCTGGATACAGTCAAATTCAAATAAAACCAAAAGACCAACATAAAACTGCTTTCATTTGTCCTTGGGGTACCTTCACGTACAAAAAAATGCCCTTCGAATTGAAAAATGTTGGGGCAGCCGTTCAACAAGAAATGAGCTTTGCCTTCCATGATATCAAAGCCATTGTCGAACCTTACCTTGATGACCTGCCTGCACATTCTCGTAAGAGGATTGACCATCCAGATACTTACGGTTGATATTTGAGCGATGCAGATACTATAAGATCTGCTTGAATCCCCACAAGTGTCTGTTATGTTTCGAGTCAGGGAGACTGCTCGAATTCATTGTCTCTAATAGAGGCATCCAGGTGGATCCATTAAAAGTAGAGGCCATTGTAAATCTGCCTCCTCCTTGTTCTATCAGGCAACTTCAAATCCTGCAGGGAAAGTCTAATTTTCTTCGACGTTTCATTGTTAACTATGCCAAGATTACCAAGGGTTTCATGTGCCTGCTAAAATAGGACACCCGATTTGTATGGGATGAAACTGTACAACTCGCTTTTGAGGCATTGGAAAAAGATTTGTTGTCGGCACCTTTACTACGTCCGCCAGATTACTATAGGGATTTTATATTGTATCTGGCAGCGTCCGAGTCGACCATTGGGGTAGTCCTGTTCCAGGAAAATGATAATCTCTAGGAGCATGTCATTTACTATCTTAGCTGTGCTTTAGCTAGACCTGAGCTCAGGTACTCCAATGTTGAGAAATTGGCCTTAGCAGCTGTCTATGCTGTCCAGAGGTTATGTCACTACATTTTAATGAGGACTACAACAGTAGTGGTGGATGTGAATCCCTTTTAGTATGTTTTGTCCTGATGGATTGTTGGGGGCAAATTCAACAAATGGATAGTCATTCTCCAAGAGTTTGACTTGGATTTCCAGTCTGCTAAGTCTAAAAAGTACTTAGTTTTTGTTGAGCTTATAGCAGAATTTCTAACAAAAGAAGATGTAGTCACTGAAGAAGACTCATTCCCAAATGAGCATATCTTCTTGATATCCACCTCTGATCCCTGGTACAAAGATATACTTATATATCTCTAGACTTTGAAGTATCCTGTGGCTTCCTTGCGGGAGGAACAACGTAAATTATGTCTTCATGCTAAGAACTACCTCATCATAGGAGATACTTTATATTGAAGAGGGGTAGATTCCATTTTGCATCGATGTCTTACCCATGAGGAAGTGGAGATTGTCCTGAATGATTCCCATAGTGGAGCGTGTGGGGGTCATTTATCTGGGTTAGTAACGACCCAGAAGATACTACGTGTTGGTTATTTCTGGCCCACAATCTTCAAATATTATGTGGAAGCGGTGAAGCGCTGTCATCCCTGTCAGCTTTACACCAGAAAAATGCATTCACATCTTGCTCCGTTGTTTCCCGTTGTCACAGTGGGCCCCTTCATGAAGTGGGGGATTGATTACGTGACATGCAACCCAGCCTCGACTAGTGGGCACAAATATATCATTGTCTCTACGGACTATTTTACGAAATGGGCAGAGACAATGCTCACCTTTAAAGCCGACAAGGAAACAACAGCTTTCTTCGTGTTCAATCAGATTATAGCATGGTTTGGTATACATAAGGTGATTTTCACTGACCATGGCAATCATTTTCAAAATAGCATGATGACGGAACTAACCACTATGCTTGGATTTAGACAAGAACATTCATCTTCGTATTATCCTCAAGAAAATGGTCAGGTTGAGGTTGTTAACAAGACTTTGAAGACTATCCTCAAACATACAATTGATGTAGCCCATTCTAACTGGCATATCATGCTATACCCTACTCTTTGGGCGTACTGAACTAATGTAAAAATTGCTACGGGTTTCTCCCCCTTCCAACGCGTTCATGGAGTGGAAGACGTTACCCCGGTTGAATGTTAAATCCCGTCTTTGAAAATAGATATTCATGTGTTACTCGATACAACAGAGCTTGAAGAACATCTAGTACACTTAGAACACCTTGATGAGCAGCGTAGAGATGTGCTGACAGCTAATCAAGCTCACAAGAATGGGGTCAAAAGCCAATATGATAAGTCGGTTAAACCTCAAATTTTCTCTGAGGGGGAACTTGTTTTGCTTTGGGACCAAGACAAAGAACCCCTGGGGGTAGGAAAGTTCAAGGCCATGTGGTTAGGGCCTTATGTCGTGTCGAAGGTCTTAAATAAGGGCGCATATGAGTTAATTGATTTTGATGGGAATAAGTTGTCTGAGCCTAGAAATGGGCTCTACCTAAAGAAGTACTATGCTTAGGCTTAGCACTTTTTCTTGTATTTGATTGTATGTATTTTTATGTACACTAGTTTGTCGGTTTGTGTTTTTTATACCATCTGCTGGTTGTTTAAGATGTCTTCCGAGAGGTACGTAGGTTTCATTGATGGCGCCAGTCACTACACTTGTAATCTTGCTTCAGCGGCATGGGTCATTTATTCTCCCTCAGGACAGTTAGTTGCCTCAGGAGGCTTTTGCTTAGGTCCTGCTTCTAATAATGTTGCTGAGTATAGGGCTGTAATTGAGCTTCTATGGGATGCTTTGTCACGTGGTATCACCCAGCTGGAAGTCCAACTGGACTCTCAACTGGTGGTTTCCCAGCTCAATCGAGCTTATTAGGTGTGGAACCCTATTCTATTGTGTTAGTTCATGCAAGTTAGGTTATTGGAAAGAAATTTTGAGTTCATTACATTCAATCACATTCCAAGAAATTAGAATTCATTAACTGATGCATACGCTAATTACATTTTGGATTGGCATCTAACACATATTTCATAAAATATACAACATACACATAAAAAACATTTGTAAATAAACCGACACAATATATATATATATGTGAATATCTGTCTATAGATAGGTCGAGTTTCTGATCCTCAGATCCAGTCATAACTGTATAATATACAAAAAATATACAAAATATGGATCATAGTCCATCAAATTCCCTATATCTAAGCTGGACCACCCTAGTCACTTGGACCACCCTAGTCCCCCCAGTCTCCCTGTACTCTGGCTTCTTCATCCTCCTCAGCTTCGGCAGCCTCAACAACATCTATGTATACTAAAACTGCTCTGGCCACCCGCCTCAAAATGCGTATCTAGACAGGTGGAACTCCAACCACAAACTCTTGCATGACGGCTGGGATATGCTCTCTCTGCAAGGTGGGTACTCTCTGGGTAAGCCTGGCTAGCTTCCCCTCTAAAACACTAATAAGCCCCTGGTCTTCGCCTAAGAGAGGATGCACATACATGCGTGGATGCCCTTTAGGGCCGACCAGTCCAATATCTACATTTTGACATGTTTATAGGATTATAACTCTTATACATATGTATATATCTCTATATTTTAAAATTCATAAAAATTTTAAAAACTTGAAAATTAAAAATTACCTAGCTCTCCCCATGCTCCTCTTGGAGGGAGGACAAGGTCTGGGTCACCACGGAAATCCATCCCAGCATATGGAAACTGCTCCAGTGCTGGTAACTGCCGCTCCCACCAAAAGTAGAAGTCATCATTGTATACACTCTGCACTGAGCCACCTCCTCCATGGCGGAGGAAGATATCTCCCCACCTGCTTAGCCTAGGTTGACGAGGAGATTGGACCGGTAGGGGTATTGTAGGGCTCAATCCTGGCACTCTCTCGACGAAGAAGGAAACTAGTATGCTTGAATACCCAAAGTTCTTCCTCCTTCCTCTCTTGCAGTCAGAGAGTTGCTTTCTCAAAATCGGGACAACTCCCGAACACCAATCATATAAATCCCCCTGCATGAAATCCACTGCCAACCTCATTTGATTTCGTGTAGTGAGATGAAGAGAAGATGATCCCACAACCCTCACTATGGTACTTGTCAGTACCTATAAAGGAAGATCACGTATATGTGCAATAGGGATGCAACTCCCTCTCTTTTGAGTACCTGGTGCGTAGTATATATCAATGTAGTTTTGGACACTTAGAGGATCACCTCCTCTACCAGTGCCCTCCAAGTTGACTGGAGCTCCCCATCGTGATAGACTGGAGATGAAGTAAATATCCTTTGAAGTAATCTCCAAGGATTCACCTTGAAGATCAAACATGCCTAAATCATGGTCCCAGTAGTTTATCATGAATTCTAATAGGCAGACATTGGCCCGCATAGGTGATGTGCAAAACAATTTCAACAACCCACTTGAACGTAAAAAATTCACAGTGGGGGCATCCTGGAGTGCTTCTTGATCCATATCCTCATGCTCACACTCCCTCCATTCAAGCACCATCTTCACACCTAGCAAAACAATCACTGTGAACCTTTAGTGTCATATAAAAATTCAAAATTTTGACTCTATATGTATCTTTTTTCCTCTTCATGCAGCATACGCGACTTTCTAGTTAGACATGTCGCGTATTGTACGCGACTGTCCTTCAGGGAAACCCATGTACAGAACATGTGTACACAAGTTTCAATATAGCGAACCTGTGTACATAGCGTGCCTTGCTTTAGGGCGCTCAAAAATATAAAATTTAGACTCAATTTTGAAATTTTCTAGGATCAAATTGAAGAGCTCGGGGTGTAGTCTTACTTGACACTTGCAGAATTGGATTTTGTCCACCGGATTGTCCACACCAATCGAATGAAGGTAGAGGTAAAAACTTGCTTCTTATGGCTAAAATTCAAAATGGTGAGTTTTATTTAGTTTTTTGAACTATTTATAGAAATTATATTTCTTAAGTGGGTTTTTTGCCTATAGTTCATATTTTTATCAAACTAATCCCATCTATTTTTACCTTGTAACAGGTTTTTCATTGTTCTAAAGTGTTTTTTGCTCATATAGGATGGTTTTATGTCATTCCGCATGCATTTTTGCATCTATACTGATTCCATTTTAAACTTAGCAATTAACATTTTAACCACGGACTATGGTATTTTAAACCATTAGATCCTTGTCTTTACCATCGTTCTTCCGTGGATAGGGCCTTCCTCTCATGAGTATCCTCACTTAGAACCTATGTTGTCTTTCGATACTCATGTTGCAGCTATCTTAGGTATAGGGGAATCCTTTTAGCTAATTTTCACGCCAAATGGAACCTCATTTTGGTCTCTTTTTACAAGCTATCCCTTTATAGGACTCCCCACTCTTATGGAGTTTCTTTAGGCCCAGGTCTGACTCCTTAGAACAGACTTGACTACTGAGTTAACTTGTTCGTTCAATCTCATTAAGAATATGTGAATGGGCATCCACATTGGTGGTAGGTTATCTCTTTCTTGGGCCATGCGGAATAACATGAGAAAGGATCACTCTCTTTTCTATGGAATTGAGAAGAGTATTCTCAGGCATAGGTTTATCACTTTTCCGGACCTGAGGGACTAAATTTACGGAAAAGGAACTCCCGGTATGAGCTTCGTTTTCTCTTTTTCATGCTTTGGACCTAAACATGAAAAATATTTTGAGTGTACTTAATTTCTTTGTCATGCTTGTTAAACACTAAAGAACAAAGCATCAAGTTTATTGTTGTAAGCCCCATTTCTCGTACTCAAATGGATCTTTTCGAGTGATCTTGCTTTCCTTCACACTCATAAAACTCAAGCTTTATGCTGCTCTCGAAGGATAGTTGGGTAGGTGGTAATTTAACCTTTTTTGGACCTCCCTGACTAAGTACGAAAAAGGTTCACCTTTTCTTCTACAGAAGTTAAGAGAGTTCTTCTGTGGTATGTTTTATACTTTTCCGGCCTTAGGAGACTAAATTGGATGAAAAAGGACCCCCCTGGAGTCTTCTTTGGAGTTTTTAGACTCTCTAAATGTGAAAACACCAGCTAAGCATGTACTAGTTTGGGCTCATCAAATCCATGAATCAGTAACACTATCAAACATTATTTCTTCTTCTCTTCAAGCTTGTTAAAAAATGAAGAGAGATCCGAGTTGACTTTCCTGGACTCGTTAAAATTTAATAGGGAAGGTAAGGAAGAATTTTTATCTTGGTTTTCAGTTAGTGGAAGCATGCCATCCTTGAACATAGCACTCTTTGTCCTTTTTGATACCCATTTCTCAGTGTTCACTTTTAGTTCAGCTATCACTTCGAGTTTATTACTCCTCCTCTTGTCAGTTCTACCTGGGGAATCTAATCATGTCTCCTACATGACATATAAGTCTAGTTGTTCTATCTATAAAGTTAAAAGATTCCTTGTGTCATCTCTGTGCCGTGCTCACTGTTCAGGGACTTAAATCAATGTCTGATCTATATCCTGATCCCATCATTGTCGTATATGTTATCACTTATGTCTCCCTTCCTTTACCCAGTTCCTAGTCACTCTTGTGATCCGTTGGAGGACCTATTTCCTTCCTTATCACAGTATGGTTCTGCATCAGTACTTCTTGACGACTAAGACCTAGATTTTTGATGATCGTACCTCAGGATGCACTTTCATCATTGGTGAATTCCTTTGCTTTAGTTGTCGATTATCACCTATTAATTGACAATCTGTTGAATCTGCTCCATGTTTGACTTCAACCTACATCTATTCACATGGCTTGTATTGTATTGGTTCTTTGGGATTGTTTATGAAGACCTTAGTTCCCTGTTTATGGACTAAGTTGCGTAAGATTATGTTCTAACAAAATTGGCGACTCCACTAGGGAATTGATTAGATCTATGAATTTCTGTTTTGATTTTGATTACAAGATCTCTAAAAATTCCTTTTTCTCATTTAAGGATTTAAGGTGTGAAATTCATCTTATGTCAATTCCAATCTACCTCTTGAGGTTAGTATCCACCCTCAGCGAATCCCATTTTATCCAGTAATTGCTTATTTTAAAGGTGTTTTGTCTCTTTTGATCCTCTAGATCCGCGGACACAACTGGGTCATTCTGACAGAACATTGAGCTCTCTCTGACGCCTTCTGTGCATTTTGACTAAGCGTCATGGATGTCACTTTCTCAGAGACAGAAAACACCCTCAAAATTGTTCCACAGTGGACAAAATGTGCCAGCCTCTTGGGGACACCTTGGTTCAGGCCTCCAAAATGCGTCCAGGTAGGTACTTCACAAATTTTGAAGGCTCTTTGTGACAAATTAGAGTTTTGATGTAGGTTAGTGATTATGTTTCTTTAGTTGTTGTAATATCTATCACCGTGTGTTTAGTTTGAGTACATTTTCGAGTTAGATATTGAAAATTTGTCTTAGTGAAGGCTTCAAAATTTAGTGATTGTGTGTTTTTGAAGTTTAGTCTTGGGTATCACCATTTGTATTCAAATCTATGATAATTTTTTCAAAATTCATAAAAGAGAATCTTTTAGTTTTTCTTGTGCTTTGATAGAGAAATTTTACATGTTCTTTGCATTTCTATTTCAAAAATATATTAAAAAAAAATAGAAAAGATTGGCTCGTTACTTTCATTTTAATTAAGTGTTTGAATCTGATTGGTATAGTAGGATGATAATTGTTTTTCTAAGTATTAATTTTGATTCTTAAAGATCATAGATATCAAATAATTAGGTGAACTTCTTATTTTTATGTTATTAGATATCTCATTTCGTTAAGCATTAGGAGGTTTTCTGTGTTTGGAATTTTTCGAAGCTTGAAGGAAGAATTGTCAAAATTGCACAGTGTTCTCATTGATTGATTGAATGGAAAGATCTATTATTTACTCTAGATAGAATTCATCGAAAAGAGAATTGAATTTAATTTAGAAAATTAGTCTTGTAGTTGTTACACACTCCATAAAATTTCATTAACCATCAAAGATAAAATTGAACGATAGCGTAGGTTAAAATCCTTAGAAATTTGAGTGATAAGTTAGAAGATGCATTCCGATGTCTATAAACACAGGAGCTATCATTTATTTCCTTCACTACATCCCGGGAATTATTCGGTTCTTACACATACCAATTGGTATATTGAATGAATTTTCACGTATCCTTGAGGTATGTCGAAAGGTTCTTCACATACTCGATACTATATCAAAAGGCCCTTTCGAATGGTTGTGCATTAGACAACACTTACATATATTTGATATCCCACATACCTTGAGTATATCAGGAGGTGATTATAGGAACCTATACCAACTAATAAAATCCTTTTGGTCGTCTTGTTGGAGCAATACACCAAGAACAACACTAGGGGAGCTGCTATGCATGTACCGTCTAAGTAGTTGAGTATTTCAGGAAAGGGTACAATCCCAATCCTCCTTTTCGTGTTTTACTGTTGGACCCTGTGGTATGTCATGAGTTGTGATAGCTTGACATTCATAGTGAGGATCCATGTTTTCAACCCTTCTTATCACCTAAATTTTCTTGTAGTCTTAGTGCATAGGAATTTTGTGTGTGATCTTTTCGATTATAAGACCCTTAGGGTAAATTTTTTTTGCTGAAATTTTGGCTAAGCCAACTGTGAGAAGATATCATATGCTGTAGGGTTTACCAAGTGAACATCCTCCCACTAGGGAAGGAAGAGAAGGGGAAACCATCGACCAACCAGTTATGACTAATCCACATGTAGAGGGAATTTTGGTTATTGAATATGGGGAAAAGTATTCTTCTTTTGAAAATCTATATACCCCTACTTTGGTAGTGGTTCGATAACCTTCTTCACATGAATCAACCATTCAGTTTCCTATGAAAAGGCATTCTGGTGCACGATGTTGGGTATTTGTCGAGCCGTCAGATGACCCCGTAGCATCAGAATTTGGTCCAGTTGCTCCATTTTGAGAGACTTCCTCAGGAAAAACCATTTCTGAATATGGAACTACTACTTTTTCATATGTCACTCCCCCATGAGACACAATATAACTTTTGAATGATGAATTTTTTAGACCCATCCATGATACTATGTCATGTGTGCATATGATGGGGTAGAGCATAAGAAGGCATATCTTATCTTCCTCGCCTATTTATTCAGAAATACCCAGTCATGAATACCATGCTCTTATTCATTCTCATTTTCTTGTTGTTTCATGAATACCGGTTCAAAGTGTGGTTTCTTACCATCTAGGTCAACCTTCTATCCCATCCCTATCATTTCAAAATCTCCCACCCATTTCAATTTCTCCTGTGAATTCCATGACTAGGGGGCAATCCCTAGCCCAAGTTGTTTCAACAACTAGGAGAGCTACTTTAAATGTTGGGCAGAATGTTTCTCTAGGGTATCTTGTAGTTAGTGGATATTCCACACTTGGAAATGTGGTTACCCCTTCTCCCATGGAAGGAAAACCATTGTGGGTACAACCTATTATTATCAACCCAAATGGCACTTCTCCATCCGAGTGCCGGCACTTCATATGTTGGCACACAAAAGGATACTTATGGATTGAAGGTTGCCTAAACACTATAGATGGGCATGACAGAGATGCATTCACTATCTACCCAACTTTCCATTTTACCTTTTTATCTGTTGATTGTTGTACGCGACTCTTTCCACAACAACTCGCATACGTACGCAACTATCTCCACAGCATATCGTGTACTGTATCCGAGTATTGTCATTGCAACCCGCGTATAGATTTGTATGCGGGTTTCCCTTATAGGAACTCACGTGTCATACGTGGGTTGCCAGTATCAATACTCACGTATGCCTCCATTTGACATTAAAAATAATATAACACGATTAATTGAGATTTGTTAAGCCCTAATCATTAACTATCTTAATTGTCTCAACCTCCTCAACCTTTGAAACTTCTCTATTTCTGTAAATATAAATAGAGGCCTTGGGGAGGGAATTAATCAATCATACTTGGAGAGCAAAGTTATGCTGGTGGTATATATTCAGAATTCTTTGGAGCAGCAGAACTCAAAATCCTTTGGTTGCAGAGGAGTCCTTGTTTCAGGCGTTGGGTTGTACACTTATGTCATTCACTATTGTTAATAAAGAGAATCCTTCTTCCAACTTTGTGTTGAGTCTCTTTCATGTATCATGGTTTGATGAATATTTATGATTAAGCACTCTATATATTGTTTATCTAACTTGTCATATATACATGTATAAGATTGTACTTGGAGGATTTGCTCTTTGCAGGTGAAGGAGGTGCATCCTTGAAAGCTTTAGAGAGTAGCAAAGCGGGAGAAGACAAAGCTTGGATCAACTGTCGTTAATCGGGTGAGTCCATCATATCTTCCTATTTCTTTTCTATACTTTAAAGCTTATTGTCTGCAAGTTTAAGAGTAATTTGATAACCCCATACCCTTGGTTATAAGGGTGTTTATTCCTAAACAACACCTATGTCTAGTCAACCCCCATGGAGTTATACTTATCTAGGAAATCAAAATGAAATGGTAATTCAAAATTATGAAACAATTTCCTCGTAAAGTGTTTATCCAGGGATTCGTTATCCTAGAAATATGAATACCCCATGGGGTAAACCAAATTGGATGAATGTCCCCACACCTTGGGGACCCCTTGCTATACCACATGGAGTTCCACTACCTAGAGGTCTACCATCTAAAGGTCCACCATCCGTAGGTCCACCGCCTAGATGTCCACCATCTGGAGGTACACCTTCTAGAGGTACAACATCCATACAGATACCACTTGGAGGTCCACCATATGGAGGTCCACCACCTAGAGGGCCATCAGGAGGATCATCTGAAAACCAACCACCATAGAACAAACCTGTTATAGGAGGATAATTATCACTTGTTTATCAACCGATATATGGTCCTACTAGTATATATATTCCATATCAATATTACCACTATCATCAACCAAATCAACAATTACCATTTCTGGCTATAGTTGATTTGCCAAATCTATCATGATTGATTAAAGATCCTATTCACCATGATCCTTCATGGTTAACCATTCCTATAAATTTACATTTGGATATACCCAAATTTGATGGTAAGCCCAGTGAAGATATGTTGGCCGAAAAACCTGACCTAGGCCAACAACAAAAAGACAGCCCACACACTCGACTTAACGCAATCTTGTATATGTTTGGAGTGACTGTCTTTCATAGGATCAAGGCCCTGCTGCCTTTATAATGTTCTCTCAAAATAGAGAGTCTCTCGAGGTATATGCGGACAGATTTTCTTAACCAAATCTCCTAACAAATCGAAGAAATTCAACCTAATGACTAACTAATGCTAAATACTACCTTAAACTAAGTGTAGAAAATAGTAGCTCCTAATTCTACCCTATGATGGCCTAAATGCAAGCTAACTATCTCAGCTGAGAGCATGAATTAATGGTTTGACAATAGGTCTTAAAGGATAAGGTGATCTGTAATTCTGAATTGTTAGAAAAGTCTACAGTAAACAGAACTAAATCTGAATTACCTCACAATATAAATGACATTTCATTACAAGATAATTCGAACAAAAAATTAAAACTTGTTATCAAATAAAACTAACATAGTCTTGAAACATAATAGATACAATCATATACTAACATGAAGACAGAACAAGGTCAGCTTACAAGTTAATAACTCATGTAACATAGTTTCATAATCAATTGAAAATGTGAAGAAAC
>LPNX010739953.1:32518-117479 GCA_001517045.1 Pseudotsuga menziesii
GTCTTCAGAAAAAGTTCAAAAAAACACCAGCACAACAGAATGTAATATGAAACTGTGAAATATCACTTCTCCATAAGTCTCAGGAACCGAACCCTTTACTCATGTTTGAAACTTGTTTATAAAGGGAACTGAAACAACAACTAATTAACTAATCCCCCTATTCCTATGGTAGTACATGGATTTTATCCGAATATAGGACAAATAAAAGACCAGAATCATAGGTATGTCATTGTGTAACCACCAGGAGGGAGTAACATGCTAAAAAATAGTTAACTTACTGGACAAATCCAGTGTCATTATTCCCAAAACATGTCATCACTATATTCTATAAGCCACACTGATGATGCTTAGAAATAGGAGTGTTGAAACAACATAATAGCAATCAATTGAATTTTCGAAGCGGCCTCCAATGAGTAAACTCCAGGTAGTCAAAACCACAAATACTGCATGGCATATAGCTTCATCTCACTAACTCATTAATACCTGTAAATTTTAAATAGAATCTGTTAGCAAAGTGCAACTGACAATCATATAGAAATGAATAGGATGTCTGCAGAATTTTTATTCTGTGGATATCCTCATTAAATAATCAAACTTTGCACCCAAAACTAAAACTGACAAAAATCAAGATATTACTAACCTATGGAGGCTAATTCAAAATCATCTGCATGCATAATCAAATATTTAAAACATAAGACAAAAATTGGAATTCATTGCAGAAAACAAAAATGTCAGATTTTAAGAGATGATTCGATAGAAAGTCGAAATGGCACATTTCTTCTCACCTCATCCAGTTTGGCTTTGAATCTAACATCCCTGATTTTAGCAATCTTATTCTGTTTGATCAACCTTCGATTTCTTAACAGAAACTTTTTAACTTGATATTTATATTTCAACTTATTCTCCCTCAAAAAATTCCACTTCTCAATCTAAGAGATTAAATCAGTTTTTAGACCTGCGATTTCATCCATAGCAAATGTCTTGATAACCTGAGCCTCCTTTAAGTCAGTTTCTAGAGATCAAATGACTTGAGCATAAGGGTTTCGATTGATTTGTTCCTTCGATCCTCCATTTGACCCTCTTCTATATTCCTCAACTATGTAGGGCTTCTGATCAATTTCTTGATCCGCATCGCATTCATGATCTACTTGTTGAATATCAACAACATTATCCCCAGAGACAGACACATATTTCAAATCTAGGAAATTTGGACCAATTGGAGCTGGATTGGGATGAGGTTCCAAGGAGTCACTTACTTGAATAACAGGGACATCCCCAATACTCAGGTTTCTTCTAGTGAACAAGGCAGCTGTCATACTACGAGTAGTCCTACGAATATCCTGATTACCCAGTACTCTGCTAATTTGGTCTTCAATCGGTTTCTGACTATTGTTAGCCTATGAATGAGAAAGATCCTTATTTTGACATGGTATTGTGATTGCCGATTTTCTCACTCAAGGCTGAGAATTATCAATGGGAACTTCAGGGTTTGTTTCAGACTTGATTTTAACATCATTGATACTTAGGGTTCGGCTAGGTTCAGATACTTCATCATCCAGATTATCTTGAGAACCAGACTCTTCTAACTCAGGCTCAGATTCTTCAGTTTTGATACTCCTACGTCTAGTTCTAGACCTCTGTCTAGGCCATTCTTCATTCTCACCAAACCCATTATGTATGAGGAATGATTCCCAAGTATCCCCTAATTCTCCTAGCCGGTATGACATGAGTATTTTAATCAATCCGTGATGAAAAAGACTCCTCTCCTTATCCCCTATATTAATTTGATAGGTGCAGGCCATCTTATGCATGCTATTCAAGAAATAGTATGGCATGTTCACAGGACGTCCCTTAAAAATCATTAACAGGTGGAGGTGATAGAACTAGGTTTGGGAAAGCCTACCCTCATAGGTGACGTACTTGATAACAAGCTCGAGCAGAGAACGCCATTTCTTCATGAGCAGTCAAGAAGGGAAACTGGATTTATACTTCATTTTCCGGTGAGCTGGAGTGAGGAAATCTTTCCAGTCGTCATTTTTTACATGCTTACCCTTATACCAATGTTCACCTATTTGTGGTAAACCAATGGCCTGAGAAACAAACTCTTCTTTCAACCTCAATTCGATATCCCCAACTTGTGCTTTAACCCCATCAAATGATGCTACAAATGCCCTGAAAGTTTCCAAGTTGAACCCAGAGAACTTGTGTAAAAACCCTAGCCATCCAACCCTAAGTATTACCTCGTGGCATTCAAGGGCAGCATCCAAATACTCATTGCCTATGAGTTCAAATCTCGACACAGGAGCCATGGTAGTGATTACACAAACTTTCAAGGTTTTCAAAAACCAAACTGAAACACACAGTCGATTTATCCAGAGTCCACACATTTCAATTGACACTCCAAACTGCCCATTTTACTAAAGCACTGTGAATTTTCCTACAAATTCATCATACCTGTGAGTTGATACGTTAATGGGACTTGGAAAACACTTACCACACCATAATGATCTACAGGAAAATCGAGCGAGCGACAGCTTAAGTGTGATATTTGCATGATGGCAAATCGATAGATGGCAAACCTTTAGGTTATGCAGATATCAAAACCCTGATTTCAATCATAGCATCAACACTGATTGACATTCTTCATAATGTTGTGATAGTCTAGAAAACTCATCGTTTCAAATATAGTTGAATGGTTATAATGCCCTAATCCTACATCATCAAATATCACAATAATAAGGTTACTAAATAAGAATGTAATTGATGTAATTAGAATCAGGGTCGATATTATAATGACAAAGAAACAATTGATAATGCAACCAAACCCATATCAAAAATCTGAAAATCATCTGAGCCTCTTATGATAGACTTTAATACTGACTCACTTCGAAAATACAAAATTCGTAATAAGGATAAGTGTATAATAATGTGAAACTTATGAAAATTATATTAAATACACTTTTATCCCTATGATTAACATGATGAAATAAATATTTTAGAAGTGAAAAAGCTTGTTAGATCTCCTAAATGAATTGAACAGAAACAATTATCATACAATGTAGCAACTTGCTTGGATTAATAGTCAAAAATCATTGATGTAATAAATCCATTTGACCTCGAATATGCATGAGTGATAAATGTTGTGAGATTAGGAGCTACTAACTTTTGGGATTATAATTTTTTAAATGATCAAAATAAATGAGAGATTAAGGCCAAGAGATTCAATTTCGACATAAACTGATGTTAATCCCTCTAAATCAACCAATCAATTAAGCTTCTATTGGGAGTACCTTTAGAATCAAAGATTCTGACGACACTCCTAAAATATCTAT
Organism: Pseudotsuga menziesii; assembly: GCA_001517045.1. Classification (NCBI taxonomy): domain Eukaryota; kingdom Viridiplantae; phylum Streptophyta; class Pinopsida; order Pinales; family Pinaceae; genus Pseudotsuga; species Pseudotsuga menziesii. The sequence continues at coordinate 35,851 of LPNX010739953.1, forward strand.
AGATGAGTGTTAATCCAGGTGGTAATATCGAATGTCGATCAAAATATTGATTTCAAATGACATATTTGAAATTATTTGTGTTCAAAATGCTCCGAAGGGTGTTTCTTGCCAACAAGATCCTAAAAACCAGGTGACGACTTATCATATCTAGTGCTCATCTAATTCTCTCATGGATAGTTCTATTCGTTTGAGAATTTTTCATATAACTCTTCGAAACTATTGTTAAATGGTATATCAAATTACCTCAACATTCCTTTTGGGATTTCAACGCTCTAGCAATGGCCTTTTTGACGCATTTTTGGTTACCGATTAGATATGAAACGAGCATAGACCTATTGAGATTACTTCGCAAAACCACTTCCATCCATTTATTGGATCATATACATGAGTGGAGACAATGATGTAGGTTTATTAGACCTATTGACATTACTTGGTGAGTGGTTTACTAAGTCATTACTTCCACCCATTTCCAGGGATGTTTCCATGGGATGTGTTATCACCTAAGAGAAATCTATTAGTCATGCTTAGTACGTAGACTTGGTTTATTCCCAGTCAGGAAATTTGTATGATTTGATTCTGAATTCTCCTTGTCCTACTTTAGACTCTTCAAGACCTTCGACAAAAGCACCTGCCAATGCCATACTCAGTTTTGTCCAAACACAGTCCCTATGGATTGTTGTCATACTTATTAATAGAATTAGGGGGGAAATCAGTGTCCATCCACATTGAGTTTGTTGATGCTCCTCTAGATTAAAATCTCCTCCTAGGTAGCATTTTATTCTATGCAGTGAAGATAGTGGCACCGTATGTATTTCAAGTCATCTGATTCCTATTCCAAGGGAATATTTTTACTGTTGATCAGTTAGATTTTTGTTCTCCATATATGAGTTTTAATTTGCAAACAACGTTCCACTCTTGGCCTCTTCGGCTATGCAGTATTAGAACATTGGAGTAGGTCTTCTTAAAGGATTTTCTCTTATGGGAGTAATTCCATTGAAAATTCTCCTCCTCCTTCGTCGAGGTCACGTCTATGAACATGATATCCTCGACAAGTCATGAAACCTCAGCTAAAGAGAAATAAATCATTGATTTGACACCTTTGAGTCCTTTTGAAGAGGTTTACTAGGATTTTCAATCCACCTCTGATGGCCACTGCATCAATTATCACCTTATGGTGGCATCGAACCCCTATTGTCTACCATATTGGTTAAATTCCCCCTGCCCATATCTAGATTATCTTTTGTACCCTTTTCCATCAAATGAATCCATTATGGAAGTCATGTCTTTAGATGAGATCCCTTGGAAATATCATCACCATAGATCTTCTTTCCTTCCCCATTACCAATTGGTATAATATCATTTTGAGTTGTTGGTTTCATATGATATCATAACTGCTCCTTGATCGCCTATGCTCATCCAAAATGTTGAGACTGAAGGTAATTTGAGTAATATTACTAAGACCACTATGGTTGATATATTAATGAAACCTAGAGTTGTGTAACACATCCATTTGGGACATAACTGTTCTTTTCTTGAAGTTGCAACTTATTCGACCCTTTTCAGAGCATTTATATATGTTTTCGCTTGGACATATGAAGAAATTACAGGGATTGATCCTTCCATTGTCATTCATGAGATCAGGACATACCTTGACACCAAGCCGGTATGCCAAAAACTACATCAAGTACATTCATGCAAAGCAACGACCATTAAGGAAGAAATTGAAAAAATTATTAGGGTTGGGTTCATTTATCCCTTTTTGTTGATAAAATGGGTTTCTAACATTGTTCCTGTTACTAAAAAACACGGTACAATTAGGGTTTGTATTGATTTTAGAGACGTTAATAGGGTATGTCCGAAAGGCAATTTCCCTACACTGTACCTAGATCAAATTATTGAAAACTATTCCAGAAGTGTCATATTTTCATTTATGGATGGTTGTTCTAGCTATAATCAGATAGAGATACTCCCTTCTTATTAACAGAGGATGGATTTCATTTTCCCATGGGGAACCTTCGCCTGCCGTAAGTTTTCTTTTGGTCGTAAAAACGTTGGCGAAGTGTTTCAATGCACCATTTCTTATGATTTCCATGACATTAAACATATTGTGGAATCATATCTCGATGATCTACTTGCTCATTCACAGCATCAAGAACATCATGTTGACCATCCAACATCCATTTTTCATATATTTCATCATTACAAGATCCTGTTAAATCCACACAAATGCATTTTTGTTTTGAGATGGGATGATTTCTTGGATTCATTGTTTCCAATGATGAAATCCATATAGACCCTCTTAAGATTGAAGTTATTTTGGCCCTACCACCACCTACCAACATTACGGAACTTCAAAGTTTGTAAGGGAAGGAAAAGATTTTGCATCATTTCGTTTGCAACTACGCTGAAAAAACACATGGTTTCATGTGTTTTCTTAAAATGGATACACCTTTTGTTTGGGATGAATTTAAACAATGTGCATTTTATACTCTCAAACATGCTATTACTCATGTGCATGTGTTGCAACCACCCGACTACACTAAGGATTATTCGTTGTATGTATATGCATCTCCAACTACCATTGGCGTGGTGTTGGTTCAAAGTGATGATAACAACCAGGAACAAGTGTTTATTACCTGAGTAAGAGTCTTCTTGATTCTAAAACACATTACTCACATGTTGATAAGTTAGCTTTGGCTACAGTAATCCCAGTCCACAAATTTTGTCATTACATTCTGCTCCGCACAGCTACTGTGTATGCATATTCTAACCCCATGTATTACATCTTGACATGTCAAGTACTTGGAGGAAAATATTCTCATTGTATTGTCATTCTCTAGGAGTTCAAATTAGAATTTTCCAAATCCAGTTCAAATAAGTCTTCCGTCTTTTGGAACTAATGTGATATCTTCCCCGTATTACTAAGGAAATGCAACCCTTTGATTCATTTCTCAATGAATGCTTGTTCCTCATTAGTACGTTCAATCCTTGCTATGGAGATTTGATTTTATATCTCCAAACTCAATGTTTTTAGCCGAACACAACCCAAGATGAATGTTGTCATATTCATCATTATGTTAATTATTATCTTATCGTCAATGATACATTGTACCATCATGGCATTGATTCAATTTTGTGGAGTTTCTTAACTCATAATGAAGCTAAAACAATGTTGAATGAATGTCACTCTGGAGCTTGTCGTGGTCATCTTTCTAGGAGGGCTACTGCCCAAAAGATCCTATGCACTTGGTACTTTTGGCCCTCAATATTCAAAGATTGTACAAAATTCGTGAAACAATTCCTACCCTACCAACTTTTCTAATAAAAAAAGCACACCACCCAACTCTGCTACATTCCATTATTACTATAGGCCCCTTAGTGAAATGGGGCACCGATTTCATGCACTATAATCCTACCTCAGATATGGGGCATGGTTACATTATCATAGTCATCAATTATTTCAAAAAATGGGTTGAGGCAATGCCTACATACGCTGAAGACGGTAAAATTGCTTCCCTTTTTCTATTTAACCATGTTATTACTAGGTTCAAAGTCCCATAAGCCATCGTGACTGATCATGGTTCACATTTTCAAAAATAGTTGATGTTGAAACTAAGTGCCAAATTAGCTTTTTATCATGATAACTCAACACCCTACTACCCACAGGCTAATTTACAGGTTGAAGCTATCAACAAAGTATTGAAAATTGTGGTTCAACGTATTGATTAAGTTGTAGTTGATGCCAACGGTGTCTGGTCATTGATGACATGGATCCCCTGATGGTTAGTGTTTAGTTTGTTGTTGTCTGTGTCAGAGGACCCCTTTTAACTTTTTTCCAAGCCCAATATTGGATCCCTTGGAGGCCTTGGGACAATGGAAAAAGACCTGGTTTCCCATTGGTTTTGTTGAGTGCCCCTAAGTTGCACCTTAGTCCCCTGTATAGTCTTTGTGTCTCCTTGTACCTATTGTGGTCATGTGGTAGCTTGGTCATATGGTTGGTTAGTCTTTGAAACCCTAATGTATTTGACCCTTTCTCTTACTTGGTGTCTTATCTTGTTGAAGCCTTTGTCAAGAAGAAATGACCCATTATGTGGTCATTTAACATGATTACTTGTTGAAATGGATGATAAAGCCCTTACACTTCTATTCAACCTTTAAATAAGCCAATGGATCTCTTAAGACCTTTCCAAAAGCCCTTGTATCCCCTTGTTCTAGTTGTGTTCCCCTAAGTTGTCCCTTGGTCCCCTTTGAGCCTTTAGTTTTTCTTCTTGACCATTGATATCCATTTTATTACTGGTCTTGTTGTTGTCTACTTGTTCGTATTGGTGGTCTCCTCATATCTTGTCATATAGCTCTTTATGAGGTCTTGGAAGCCACACATATGGTTGCTTGATGTCCCCTAGACATTATATGGTCATTGGAACGTTGTATCCTTGTGATCATTGATATGAATCCCATAAGGTGTTGTAAGCTAGTGGTGATGTCTTTGTACTCCTCTTTTGGGGTGTTGGTACTCTTATGGCGATGAAGATATATAGTGGAACCATTGGATATGTTTTTAATGATATGGAGACCTTGAATATGATGATGATATTCTTGAAAAAGTATTTGTTCCCACTTTATTGGTGGTGTTGGGGTCCTTGATACCCTTGATATGATAAGTATATGGTGGATCCCTCCTCATTTTTAACGTGAAGTATGTGGATGTGAATACCATTAAATACCTCATGCCTTTGATGATGTCCATTGAATCCTTTGACCTTGGAACTAATAAATAAGGTAACATGGTCTTTGGAACCTTTATGTGTGGAGTCTTGGTGTCCTGCACAAATTGAAGAATTTAAGAATATTGGGCCAAGTAATTGCAAATAATCGAATCATAAGGAGATATTCATCTTCAATCCCTTTATGTTGATATATGGAGCCTCTCCTAACTTCTTATGGTTGAAGATATATGACTTTTTGAAGTTGGTGTACCCCACCTTTTTGGGTTAGCTAACCAAACAAAAAAGAATTTAATTATTTGTTATTTTGAATTGCGTGTCGGCCTAGTTTGAGGTACTAACTTTTCTCTACGCTTAAACTATATAAATACAAGTTTAATCCACCATCAAACAACAAGAATATGTACTATGATTTCGCTGAAGTGAGGAAGAAAATTTCGGATGAATAGTGGACTGAAGTAGCAAACACCAACACACAAATTTGGTTAAAATTTTGATGATGCCCTACTCTGAAATTTGGGTCTTCTTCACTAAGTTATTTGTATCATATGTGACCTTTGTTTAGGTATGATTTATGGGTGTACTCAGTGAGCTACAACTGAGAAGTTGGTTAAGTTTTTTTTAATTTTTGTATGTCTTGGGGCTTCAACTCTCTACCAATGACTCGTAGCCTTGAAGGGTCTATTACATCCCTCTCCCAAGTAGGAAGCATCCCTTATAGTTTGTCTCATCCCACTCTAAACAAACAAAAATCCTAATCTTGAGAGAGCTTGTCTTAGAAGGTTGAAGGTTTACCACATTCTGAAGATTTGTGAAGTTTGCTTGCCCCATCCTATCTTCTTTACATTAAGGTATGTTAGTTTACATTGACTATTCAGTAGCATATGGTGATGACTTGGTATGATAAATACAAAGTGATAAATGAATGAGACGTGTACACAATGATATGGTACGTATGCCTAGTGATATGCTAAACCAACATCACAAAATGATTGCATAGTATGATCAATAATGATATATATATATATAACTAGTGATACTCATATGTTTGATGACGATTACACTATGCTTAGTAATGATTGCACTAGTGCACATTGATATGATTGTGATGAACAATGCCATTAATGTGAAGTGACAATGACATGATATATATGCTCAATATACTTACATAGTTCAATATTCAAATGATGAAATATTCAATGCCATGGTGAGCCAATGTTGATGCCTATACTCAGTCTAAATGAATTCCTACATTAGACATTGACATTACATATTAGATTGACATGATAGTTGACATGCTTGAGTCGGTGACATACTTGAGTGATGACAATGCTATGATTGATATGAGTTATTAACAATGACATATGTGAGTGACGACGATGTAACTGTTGACATGACATATCATATTGACATGATAGTTGAAATTCCAGAGTCAGTGACATACTTGAGTAATGACAGGGATGTGTTAGTGATGTACTAGAGAGGTTTACATAGTGATGTACTAGAGAAGTTTACACAATGATGAGCTAGATAAGTTTACATAGACATGATAGTGATGTGTAAGAGTGATGTGATGTACTATGAAATTATGAACAACGGTAATGTACAGAAAGAATAGGAAGTGATGATGAGAATTGGTCAGTAGTGACAGTTAATGTGTTGTGTGCTACAAGTGTGGTGCAATGATCAGTTGATGAGAAGTGGTCAGATGATGAGCATCAATCAGATGATGAGAAGTGGTCAGTAGTGACAGTTGTTGTGCAGTGTGGTCCAAGTGTTGGTTAGTAGGTTTGTAGTATCAGTGCAGTTGTGATTCAACAGTTTCTATATTCGTATAAGGGTGGCAAGACGAGGAAAGAAAATATAGGGAGCTAGGGATTCCTTCAGGTTGCAACCTGTAAATGAGGGGGTTGTAGCCTCTTTCCAGTTGTAGCTGAAAAAATGAAGTTATTGTAACAATGGGGGTTGTTTGCCCCTTCCACTTATTGATGGAAAGCTATTATTATAACTCTTCTGTGGTTTCCCCCCTAGGGCTTGGGTTTCCACGTAAAAATATTGTGTACTTTGTTTTTCTATTCTTCCTATGTGATGATGATATGATGATATGTGATGAAGGGATATAATTGTTTATACAATGATAATAATGTTCTCTGCAAAATATTGAATAAGCTGATGATGATTGTTAATGTTGAAAAAATAACAAAATATATACACACTGTTCACCCCCCCCTCAATATGCACAGTGTGTCCAAGAATTGGTATCATAGCAGGTCCTTAACAAAAATCCTTATTAGCTTGAAGGAGATATTTCACACACCATGGGGTTCTCAGTGAATGGAGTACCATTATTTTTTGGTACAAATTACTTGATTTAGAAAATGAGAATGAAGGCTTATTTTGAGGAAGAAGGAATTGGTATATGGAAATCAGTTGTTACTGGAATGCATTTCTAAATAAAGTGAAAACAATAGCTCAGAAGGAAGCAAAGATAAATGATTCTATGGATATGGAATCCATCCTTGAAGTCCTAACAAATATCCAAAATAATAAAATAGGGAAGTGTAGCTCAGCTAAGGAACTATGGCTCATATTAGAACAACTCTACTCCAATAAATAACAAAAAATAGAATTTATGGAATTAATGCTTAAATATATAATAGATATCCAAAAGGACAAAATAGGAAAGTGCAACTCAGTTGAAGAATTGTTGTTCAAAATAAATCATCTAAACTTAGATGAAGAGAAAGAGGCAGAAGACAACCCCATCAAAAGTTCAGTACAAGGTCTAGGTGAGTATGAAGGTAAGTCCCCTTAACACTATGTTTGTTCTTTTAAAGAGACATGTTTATCAGGTATAGAATATAAGATTTGTTTTTAATTCATAGAATGTAATACTTCAGAATGTGATGAAAATCCTCGTTCTCTGATAAGTGATAGAAACTTAACAGATACTATGGTTCTAAAAGAAATTCAAATAGACAATGAAATTACTAATGTTTCACAAGAAGTAAAAAAACTTTGTGCACAAAATATGGTATTGCAAGAGCAATTGGAAAAATATGAGAAGAGGAATCAAGAAGAATCTGAGAAGGACACACAAACTATAATTGATATAAAACTACAAGTTGAAGAAGCTACCAGAATCAAAGAATCCATATCCAACTCTTTGAAAGATAAAGTTGAGAAGTCAGCTACTGAAAATGAAAAGAAATCAGAAGAAATTTTCAAGCTCAAAGACACCTAGAAGATAAGGATAAAGAATTGACCTGCAAGCTACAAGACAAAGACAATGAGATAAGTACCTATAAGACTAAATAAATATTGGTAGAGAAATTAAGAAGAAAACAATAAATTGAAATCAAATCCTTGAAGATAGAGTTACAGAAAGTGTGTCTGACAAACTTTGAATTTGAAAAGGATCTCTCATAACTTATAAAGGAGAATCATGTACTAAAAGGTCATCTGCAAAAATCCCATGAGGATGATCAGAACAAAAAAGGACATATGGAAGGCAATATTGTTGATCTAAACAGACATGCAGAAGAAGTCAAGGAAATATAAGAATATCTAATGAAACAACTCCAAGAAAAGGTAGAAATTTGTCAAAAGCAAGAATTTAAGATCCTCTCTCTGAAGGAAGATATTGAAAAAACAACTGCTCAGTTAAAGACAAATTCAAAGGTCAAGAAAAACATTGAAGAAAGTAAAAGCTCTATGGAAAAAGAAGAAAAGACTAACATTTATACATGTATTCTCAGAATATCCCATGATTAGCAAGAATCAAGAGAAGGTACATCACAAAGAATAATTTTTTCTCAAATATACACTATGATGTTCAATGGCTACTATTACAAGTGCAATAACTATGGTAAAAAATCCATCCATTGCATATCTCATGAAAAAATCACATCAAGAAGAAATCAAGGTGGGTTTTCCATTTAGTGTTACAATTTATATCATTATGGTCATTTTGCAAAACATTGCAAGATGCAGGGACAAGTTAAAGTTTGGAGAAGAAAAATAGTTCTATTGAATAACATGAACAACCATCGAGCTGCTAAAGTATGGAGCAGAAAGTTAGTAGATTTCCCCATTGAACAAAATAGAAAGAATGGAAATTTTGGGGAAAAACCAATACTATGTTGAAGGCTATCAAATGTACCTGATTACCAGCAGATTAATTCAAATCAACAGCAGTATCCTTGTGACAAAAAAAGTTAATCAAAATATCAACAATGGCTAATGATAAGGGGAGCGGTATTGTGAAAGGAAGTTATTATTTTCCATTAATGCAAACAAGAAGAAAAGTTGACAAAGGAAATAAAGTTGATGGTAGGGGGGAGAATGCCATGAGGGGAAGTAGTATTTTCAAAGGATGTTCCCTTTGCCATTGATTCCAAAGGGGGAGATAAGTTGTTTACAGGGGTAGATTTTTTCTGAAATGAGTTATGGTGATGTCATCAATGAAAAGGGGGATATTTTTTATTAAGTTGTCATTGATGCCAACGGTGCCTGTTAATTGATTCTCCATGGAGCCCATGAGGGTTAGTGTTTAGTTTTTGGTTATCTATGTCAGAGGTTCCCTTTTGAATTTTTTCAAGACAAATATTGAAGCCCTTGGAGGTCGTGGGACAATGGAAAAATCCTTGGTTACCGATTGGATTTGTTGACTTCCCCTATGTTGTAGCTTTGTCCCCTCTATATTATTTGTGTCTCCTTGTACCTATTGTGGTCGTGTGGTAGGTTGGTCATATGGTTGTTTTGTCTTTGAAACCCTAATGTAGTTGAACCTTTATCTTTCTTGATGTCTTAGCTTGTTGAATCCTCTGTCGAGAAGAAATGACCCATTATGTGGTCGTTTAACATGATTACTTGTTGAAATGGATGATAAATCCCTTACATTGCTACTAAACCTTTAAAGAATCCCTTGGAGCTCTTGAGACTTTTTCAAAAGCCCTTGTAGCCCCTTGCGTTAGTTTTGTGCCCCTAATTTGGTCCTTGGTCCACTTTGGTCCTTTTGTTGTTATCCTTGACCATTGATATCCCTTTTATTACTGGTCTTGTTGTTGTCTACTTGTCTGTAATGGTGGTCTCCTTATTGCTTGTCATTTGACTCTTATGGTGGCTTGATGGCCCTTGAATGTTATATGGTCATTGGCATGTTGTAGCCTTGTGATCACGGATATGAATCCCATAAGGTTTTTCAAGCTAGTGGTGAGGTCTTTGTACCCCTCTGTTGGGGTGTTGGTAATCTTATGGTGATGAGGATATATAGTGGAACCATTGGATATTTTTTTAATGATATGGGGACCTTGAATATGATGAGGATATTCTTGAAAATGTCTTTGTTCCCACTTGATTGGTGGTGTTTGGGTCCTTGATACCCTTGATATGATAAGTATATGATGGATCCCTCCTCCTTGCTGATGTGAAGTTTGTAGATGTGAATACCATTAAATCTCACATGCCTTTGCCTTTGTTGATGTCCATTGAAGCCTTTGACCTTAGAACTTATGCATTATGAACATGGTATTTGGTACCACTATGTGTGGAGTCTTGATGTCCTATACAAATTGAATAATTTAAGAATATTGGACCAAGTAATTGCAAATAATCCCATCAAAGGGAGATATTCATCATCAAACCCTTTCTGTTGATATATGGAGTGTCTCCTAACTCCTTACAGTTGAAGAGATGAATTTTTGAAGTTGGTGTACCCCAACTTTTGGGTTAACCGACCAAACAAAAGATAATTTAATTCTTTGTTATTTTGAATTGCATGTCAGACCAGTTTGAGGTGCTAACTTTTCTCCATGCTTAAACTATATATAAATACAAGTTTATTCAACCATCAAACAACAAGAATATGGACTGTGATTTCTCTGAACTGAGGAAGACAATTTTGGATGAACAGTGGACTGAGGTAGCAAGCAGCAACACAGGAATTTGGTAAAACAATTGATGATGCATTGCTCTGAAATTTGGGTCTTCTTCACTGAGGTAGAAACAACATATGTGACCCATGTTTAGGTCTGATTTATGGGTGTACTGAGTGAGCTACAATTAAGAAGTTGGTTAAGGTTTTTGTATTTTTGTATGTATTGGGGTTACAACTCTCTACCAACAACTTGCAACCTTAAAGGGGTTGTTACAACACTCTCTCAAGCAGGAAGCCACCCTTAGAGTTTGTCTCAACCCACTCAAAACAAACAACAGTCCCGAGAGAGCTTGTCTCAAGAGGTTGAAAGTTTACCATAGTTTGAAGGTTTGTGAAGTTTGCTTGCCCCATCCTGTCTTCTTTACAAGGCATGTTAATTTACATTGACTACTCTGTATCATACAATGATGACTTGGTATGATAACTACAAATTGATAAATGAGTGAGATGTTTATACAATGATATGGTATGTATGAGGCTGGTCATATGCTAAACCAACAACACAAAATGATTTCAAAGTATGATCACTGATACTCATATTCTTGATGATGATTACACTATGCTTATTGATGATTGCACTAGTGCACAGTGATATGATTGTGATGAACAATGCCATTAATATGAAGTGACAGTGAATTTATGTGAACTGACAATGACATGATATATATGCTCAATATACTTACAAAGTTAAATGTTCAAATGATGAAATATTTAGTGCCATGTTGAGTCAGTGTTAATTCCTATACTCATTTTGAAATAATTCCTACATTACATATTAGATTGGCATGATAGTTTACATGCTTGAGTCAATGATATACTTGAGTGATGACAGTGCTATGATTAGTATGAGCTATTGAAAATGACATGTGTGAGCGATGATGATGTGAATGTTGACATGGTATATCAAATTGAGATGATAGTTGACATGCTTGAGTTCATGAAATACTTGAGTGATGATAGTGATGTGTAAGTGATGTACTAGAGAAGTTTACACAATGATGTAATCGAAAATTTTACATAGACATGACAGTGATGTGCAAGAGTGACGTGATGTACTATGAAATTACGAACAATGGTAATGTATAGAAAGAATAAGCAGTGTTGATGAGTACTGATCAGATGATAAGAAGTGGTCAATAGTGATAGTTAATGTGCAGTGTGGTACAAGTGTGGTGCAGTGATCAATTAATGAGAAGTGGTCAGATGATGAGCAGTGATTAGATGATGAGCAACAGTCAGTAGTGATAGTAGTTGTGCAGCATGGTTCAGGTGTTGGTTAGTAGGTCCATAGGATCAGTGCAGTTGCGATTCAATAGTTTCTATCTTCATATTCGGGTGGCAGGATAGGGAAAGGAAATCTAGGGAGATAGGGATTCCTTAGGTTGTATCCTGTAAAACAGGGGGTTGTACCCTCCATTCAGTTGTAGCTGAAAAATTGAAGTCATTATAACAAGGGTGTTGTTTCCTCCTTCTAGTTATTGTTGGAAAACTATTATTATAAGGATTCTGTGGTTTTCCCCCAATACTTGGGTTTCCACGTAAAAATATTGTGTATTGTGTTTTGTTATGCTTCCTATGTGATGATGATATGATGATATGTGACGATGAGCTATAATTGTTGATATAATGATAATAAAATACTCTACATAATATTGAATAAGTTGTTGTTGATTGTTAATGTTGAAAAAATAACAAAATCTATACATACTGTTCACCCCCCCTCTAAGTGTGCACGATGTGTCCAACACAATAGATGGTAGGATGAGCTAAGTCCAGTTGGTATCTGCAATTATTTTCTACATTATGGGATTATAGGATAATCCTCAAGACATCCACCAGTTTTACATGATTTCAACTGGTGTACAAGTTGGAGGCTACTCTTCCTATCGAGTGTGATATCCCTTCTCTAAATCTTGTTGTATAAATTCTACCCAATACAACTATGGAGGAAGAATGTTTCTTGTATTTGAACAAATCGATGAAACTCATTGAGATGCTACCTTAGCTAATGAGGTGGACAAGCAAATAATTAAATATCAATACGACCAATCCATTAAACCTAACCTATTCAATGAAGGTTATTTGGTCCTAGCATATGAAAAAAAATATGACAAGTTTAGAGGCGGGAAATTAGAATCCATGTGGCATGGGCCCTATGTTGTGAGTCATGTTTTAGATAAAGGAGTGTATGAACTTGTAGATTATGATGGGATACCCTTGGATGAGCTCCGAAATGGGATTTAAAAGGTTCTATGCCTAGGAAATCTCACATAGATACCTTGTGAATATTGTTAATCAAGTGGCATTCATCATTCCATGACTATCTTATGATTGTGTTTCTTTCAGTGATCCTGCATATGCTATTGTTGTGAAATTGAATTGAATACTAATGATATCTAGATTAGAATATGGAATCTTAACATGGTATTAGAGCTAGCTTGAATAAGACAACTTTCACAAGGTAAAACTCTTATGTTCTCCCTCCAACAAGAAATTAGGGTTTCTATCAAAGTTGGAAATTTGGAGATTTGTTTGCATAGAAAGTTGCGCTTCCTAGAGTTCATTTATTGAGCCCTAGATTGAGATTTTTGAGTGGGTAAATATATTGTAAATTCAAACCGTAGTTTGGCTTTGGACCAGAAAACTGCAGAAAAACAGAAAATTGTAGATCAAAATCTCGCAAGTCAATTTGAGAGGCAAAGATTTGGAATCTCTAAAAACCAAGTGTACTAGTCAATTTGCCTCAGTGAAGTTCATCTCTTAGTAAGTTCAGTTTTTCATTTTGAGAAATTTCATTTTTTAGTGACCTCTTGGATAAGATGGCCCCAAGCACTAAGCTTGAGGATAATCTAGAAGGAATAGATATTTTTTTAGCATGGAAATATAGGATTGGACTCATTCTTAGAGAGAATGTTCTTGACAAATACATTAAAGGAGAAGTTGCAGAAATTACAGAGGATGAGGCTAAGGAGAAGCACAAGAAGGGCTTGATTAGGGAAATGAGGATAATTGTTGATTCCATCAAAGATCACTTAATTACTCATGTGTCATCCAAATATACCCTGAAGGATATGTATGATTCCCTATCAAGAATGTATGAATGAAGGAACATCAATAGAAAGATGAATTTGAGATATCAATTGAAGAGTACCAAGATGAGCCAAGGAGAATCTATCCAAGACTACTTCACAAGGGTATCCCAGTTCAAGGAGAAACTAGAAGCCATTGGAGACTACCCTGATGAAGATGAGATATTTATGAATGTTCTTAATGGTCTCACTAGACCTTGGGATTATTTCATCTAGACTATGTGTGCTATAAAGGAAAACATGAAGTTTGACATTGTATGGAAAGATTGCATCCAAAACGAGGCTAGAGTATCCTATGGAGAATCTCTACTTAAATAATATGATCAATCCCTAGCCACCCATACTAAGAGAGGAAGAAGTCAATCTAAATTCAAGAAGGAAATCCACAAGGAGTGTCAACCTCCCAAGAAGTTCCAAAGGACAAGAGGAAACAATCAGAGGATAAACTACTCCAACTTTCGATGTTTCAATTGTAAGAAGATAGGACAAATTTCCAGACATTGTCCATTAACGGAAGAATGATAAAAGAAGAGGAACAACAAAAGACATCATGCACACCTAGATGAATATGAAGATGAATAAGAAGAGGAAGAAGTACCTTGAAGAAAACAAGCAAAAGAAGAAGATGCAGAATAATATGTATTATTCTCTGCACTCTATGGGTCTGATACACCTGGAGAAGATACATGGATTATTGATAGTGGTGCTTCAAAGCACATGACAAGACAAAGTAAAACTCTGTCAAAACTTGAAGATAAGAACTCTCCTCAAAAGGTATGATTAGGAGATGACTATCAATATCCCATTAAAGGAATTGGTGAAGCAAGATACAAGCTTGATTTTGGAACACCCATGAAGATGAAGGAAGTGTTATATGTACTAGGTTTGAAGAAGAACTTAATTTTTATCTCGGAATTAGAGAAGGAAGGATATAGGGTTGCATTTATATATGGACAAGTACCTATGTGTCCCAAAGGAAAATCAATTGAAGATGCAATTGTCATCGTTGAAGAAGAAGGAGGCTTATATAAACTCAAGGGACATTCAGAAACAACCCTTGTTCATGAGACCACTAGCCCAAGTAAATTATGGCATAGGAGGATTGCTAAAATCAACTACAAAGAACTACCCCATGTGAGAAAAGTAGTGATAGGTTTACCATATTTGAAGATCAATCATGAAGGAATTTGCAAAGGATGTGGAAAAGGAAAGAATATCAAGAATCCATCTCTGAAGAGTGAAACAAAGACTAAAGGTACGTTGGAATAAATTCATTTAGATGTATGTGGTCCAATTCCCTCCACATATTTGAGTGGTTATGAATATTATGTTACATTTATTGATGACTATTCAAGAAAGACATGGATATATTTCTTGAAAACAAAGGATGAAGTATTTGGAAAATTCAAGGAATTCAAAGCTTTGATAGAGAATCATTTAGAAAGAAGAATCAAGACACTTGGAACAGATAATGGTAGAGAATATACTTCAAAAGAGTTTGAATCCTTTTGTTAAGAAGTTGGAATCAAGAGGGAACTAGCCACTCACTACAATCCTCAATAGAATGGTGTTGTGGAAAGAGAGAATAGGACCATTATGGAAGCAACGAAGACAATGATACATGATTAAGATCTTCCAATCCATATATGGGATGAAGCAACAAGAATGATAGTTTATGTACATAATAGATTATCCCATAGTGCCCTTGGATTCAAAACTCCAGAATAAATGGTCACAGGAAATAAGCCTGAAGTGAGCCACCTCAAGATATTTGGTTACCTAGTATATGTTCATATACAAAAAGAAACGAGAACCAAGTTTGACCCTTCCAAAAACAAGGGAATATTTGTTGGGTACTATGAAGTCTCCAAAGCCTTCAGAATATACATTCTAGTATTCCATCACATAGAGATTAGTAGAGATGTCACATTTGATGAAGAAGAAACTATCAAGAGATCCAGAAAGTGCCAACATGAAGAAGTATACAAAGAATATGTACCTCCCAGAAATATAGAAGTTTCACCCTCCCCTGAAGAAGAAACATCAGAGGACCATGATATGCTAGAAACTCAAGAACCTCATTGTAAGCAGGAATATTTCACCTTCTGCAAAAAGAAGTTGTTCCTCTGGTATGAATGGTTCAGATCCAGAACAAATGAATGAACGACAAAGGATGAAGACCCTCCCTGGATGTTGTAGACACCTGGAATGTTGCTTCAATAGTGAACCTGTGTACCTGCAATCAGATCAAACATACAAACACATCAAAGCTACCATAACATCATCTACTTATCCATGTTAGTGACTAAGGAATCTAACAACATTTACATGCGAAATCAAAACAACAGCAATGTGGGACAAAAATCAGCTTTGCATTAAGATGAATGGAGAAGTTTACAACCAATTAAGCCTTAGTTTCGACATGCATCTCCATGAAACCAACACTTTAATCCACATAAGCTCCAAATTTTCTCTCTATGCTCTCAAATGGCTTGGGCCAAGTGGTCAACCGAACAGCATAACAATACATTTATAGTTCTCCCCCTCAACCATGGACATGAGCTTATATTTATAAGGCTCAATGGATAGCGATGGTTGAGAGATTTGTGGGTGAGGTGGCCTCTAATATCCTATGAGGGGGGATCTCGAGCTCAATTGACCCACTATGATAGGGATAAGGAAGGACACGAGGCTCATGATCTAGAAGCCTCGAGAAACTTCTCTTTTTCCCATTCTACCCAGGGTACCACTTTTCTCCTCTTATGACAGAGCGGTTTAGGTTAGAAATGCTTATGGACCAAACGCCATATGCGGTGGCATCGCTTATGGCAAACAAGATACAGGCGGTGCGAGCAAGGTACCACTCATGGTTAATGGGAAAAGTGCGGTTCTGAGTATTTTTATGTAAGATTGACAAACAACATGGGTTTCCACTCCAAATGCTGGGATTAAGGGAAAATATGTAATTCAAGGGTCTTATCACATGGTGGTGATAGGATTTGGGTATAACATGATGCCCCCCAAAGCATGAGTCTTAGAGGGATACAATAAACGAGAGCTTTGAGAGAACAAGTTGTCACTTTGAGTTGAAAATGTCAGCTCGATTGGAGCATGTAGTCAAGTAGGCATCTGTGGTACATCAATATTTTTGACTCATAGACACAAGTAACCAACTCATGGCTACAGACCAATACAAGGCAGATCCATGGGAGGAATAAATAAGCATGGCTACTAGAATACAACGTAGATCCATGCGATAGAGGACTAAAACTTGGACATAGCTACCAAACATACAACATAGATATATGTCATACAGACACAAATTTGAGCATAGCCACGACCATACAAATGTGGATCCATGCTAGATATACAAAACTCCATCGCAACATGGGGAAAAGCAATGATCGCTTTAAACAAATACCCAGGGTCTTCATCTCGTCTTCCACAAAGTATGATTCTATCCATGTGATTACAATTATCTAAAGTCGAACATGGTAGAAACCACTTGATTACCGGTCAATGATGTGAACCGTTAACAAGTGCGAGGGAGATCACCAGTGATGTTAATGATTCCCAAGGTATCCTAGTACAATCTACTGAGTGTGAATGGATGTCTTGATGTTGAACACTCAGTTGATTCTATCGATCAAAGGTCAATGATGTGAACCTATGTCGAGAGCGAGAGGATCTGTCATTAAGGCATACAGATCTCAAGGTTCTAAGTTTTTGTTTCTAAGACTAGTTCCCGGATGATGAGATGATGTCGACAGAAATAGTCTCATCGAAGGAGGGACATGATGAGTCCCACATCGACGACATGAAACTCTGAACATAGTTCTAGAATGATGTGAAGGTAGTAACCATAGGAATGACTCAAAAGTACTGACACAGAGACTGTTTTGACTGCAAAGGTAAACTTCTTCAACTTTCCTTTGAACATCGGGCGACACTACAAAAGACTTGGTAGCATGAATGAACGAGACAAAATCACGATGCGATAGTGGACAATGCATTCTTTTGAAGACTCAAAGGAGTGACATGACTCATGAAAGTGGATCATCATGAAGATCAGCTGAATACCCAATTGACTGAAATGATATGCAGACAAGTGCCATGTTCAAAGGTAACGACAAACTATTGCCATTTATTTGCAAAATGATTCCCTTCCCATTTCCCCCATCATGATCGATGAGTGCCTCTTTTCAGTTTTACGAGTTCAAAGAGGGTAACAAACACTCGGTATAGCTTGTCTGAAGACAAGTCCAAACTCATATGTTTTACCAACCTAAGAGAGGAGGGGTTCATTCCCAAAACGGGTCTCTCAATGCTTAATTTAACGAGTCCAATGAAAGAAAACTCGATATCGTTCATGTTTAGTGAGTCTGAACGATTACGGAAGAAGACTCCAAAAGGGTCCTTTTTCGTATGATTTAATCCCTAAGGCTCGAAAAAGTGTAAAATCATACCTTAGAGAACTCTTCCAGTCATGATTAGCTGGAGTGTTCCTTTTTCGTAAATAGTCTATCCGAACCGAAAAAGAAATAACCTACTGTCGGAAAGACGAGTCTTCAAATGCTTTAACGAGTGTGAAGAAGACAATATCGCTCGACAATCTTTTCGTATTTATGGATCCTAAAAAGAGTTTAAAGAGGAATTCATTAGGTTTCTTTACACAATGTGGAATTTTACGAGCCTGGAAAGAATAAAAAACAGACTCGGACCTTTGATACTAGGTTTCAAGAGCGTGAACAAAGTGTCATAACAAACGCTCATTGACTTTTTCCGTTTTATGGTAGTACGAAAAAGTCATAAACAAACTCCCAAAACTTTACCACTGTGGTTCTTCTATCCTGCAATCGACTCAAAAACAAGTGTTAAATGTGCACATAACTTAAGATTAAGGGATAATGACTGATAAATTTTGAATAAAAGGTGATTTTAAATCAAAACTATAGCATGTCAGACTCAAAAATGTGTATAAAAGTCATGTAAATAGTGAAAAATCAAATCATTTCACTATTTACCCATAGTGGAGAGCATTTGGAGCACTTTCCTTGTCAGACCTTCAATTGATGATATCGGGAGTTTCCACTACCGGATTTGAGCACCGTCAGTTCCAAGTAACAGTTAAAACCCTACTCTTTATTTTCATAGTCTTAATTTTTTATTTTGATGGGATTTTGGGCTTGTATGGCAAGCCCTAAAACCATGGGAATGGGCACCGTTCTTATCCCTTGCGGGATACGCGGTACCTTGCTAGAACCGCGCCTAAACCAAGGGTCACAGGCGGTGCCACCGCCTGTCTTCAACAGCGCACAGGTGGTGCTGGCCATGAAGATTTAAAAATGATAACACAAGTAAAAATAAATCATTTCTTTGGATTTAAATGATTAAGGATGATTCTAATATGTGTTATGATTGTTTTTGGCAGGTTTTTGCTGATTAATCATGGTGATATGGAAAGAAAGACAACATGACAATGATGATGCTTTCGCTAAAAGGAATGCGGGTTGTATAGCTACATTACGAGACTGTGGGATCCTGAAATTCTTTCGAACCCCTAACATGGTATCACATGAGCGGTTGCTAGAACACATACTCCAGATGTGGAATCCGGAGCAGCAACACTTTAAGGTTGGAGCTCATATCTTGATAGTAGAGGTAGAGGACATCTACTTCTTGATTGGACTCTCGAGACGGGGTGCCCCCATCTCACTAATAGGTTCCTGAGGAGGGGATATTACCACCCAAGAGTTGATAGACTGTCATTGTATCCCAAGGATGAGGACATCGGGGAAGAAAATCCCCATAAAGGCAGTGATGGATGGACCTCTATGGACTGTCCTATTTACTATGCAGAGAGTGGTCAGGAATCAGGGTGTGCACTAGGCTTCTAGGGCACACATGTTATATGCCATAGAGGCCATGGCACCTATAGTATTCAACTGGGTGGAATCCCTGCTTCCGATATTCAAAGATTAGCTAACTAAGTGTCGACAGTGAGAACTGAAGCATTTTGGCTTTAGTTCCATTCTAGCCTGCTTCTTCTTCGAGCGGGTACCACAAATGAGACCTCAGGTGGTCTTCACAAATATGAGAGTGCGGGACCCCCGTATGCTGAGGTGGGTCCAGATTATGGCTCATATTGGAGCGGGCAGGGGGAAGGTGAAGTTTGGTGAACCGTTCTTCAGATGGCTCTGAGATCAGATCCTCATGGTGGAGGATTATGCTTATGCAGGTACGAACTTCAGCGGAGACCTTGACCTACTGCTCCCACCTAGAAAATAGTGGGGTGACATCGGTAAGAAGCAAGAAACCCTAAAAAGGATAAAATGTTTTGATGCTTTTTGATGTTTTATATTTTTTATGTTAAGTAACGAGACCTAAAAATCTTCATGCAGACTTTGGAGCAGCATGACCTGGGGGAAATTCCCCATTGGATAGACGAGCTAGAGCCCTCTTTGTACCGCAAGGCGATGATATCACCGGGGAGTTAGAGGAAAACTTGGAGAGGTTGACCGACCTACAGCGGGAATATTGGGGTCGATTTAGTACGCTGCTACGTAGAGTAGCCTGGGCAGTGATGTGCTACCACGAGCATCACTAGACATTATGTGTATGAGATATCTACTGAAAGCTGACAGCTTCAGGATTCTGTATGGTGATTTTTGCCTAAAATCCTGCATGCTTCAGATGAGGTCTCGTGACCTATTTTTTGTAAACACGTTCATATATATATATATATATATATATATATATATACAAACTTTTACCTGGTGTTTATATGTCTCAAATGGTGAATGCGTTTTACATGAGTTTTATGTGTCTTTAATTGTTTATTTACAATGAACCATATTTGATTTAATGTCATGAATGGGAAATATTCCAATCTAGGATGTAATTAGCTAATGAGTCAAGAACTACATTATGTTCCCTAGGGATATGCCTATAAGTGATGGTTTCAAATGATCTTTCCAACAAGCGTACCCTCTGGAAGAGGCAGAGAAGCACAGGATTTCTAATGGTATAAACATGGTTTAGATGACAAACCATGAGTTGTGAGTCCATCAAGACTACCAGATTATGAACATCATGGGAGACAGCTTTAGTCAGAAGACCTATGACTGCTCGATACTCGACGATGTTATTGGTAGTGGGACCAATACAAACCGCTCTTGAATTGACCAAATCTTCAATTGGGGAATAGAACACCCAAGCAGCTGAGGCAATATTCAAGGTGTGGTGGCAAGCACCATCAGTAAAGCCGTAGAAATCCATCTACTCTGCATGACCAAAACATGGTATAAACAGATGCGGACACTAAACTCAAAACCATATTGAAAATACTAAAAGTGCACTGAAATTCAAGCAATATACATATATACAAGATACTATCCAAAAAAGACCTAGGCATAGTACCTCTTCAGGTACAACCCATTGTGAGGTTTCCCTAAAGGGATTCCATTGTAGTCAATGAGCTTGTAGGCCCCTTTCTCTAAAACTTTAGAAATGACGAAAGGACCATACCACATGTACTCGAACTTTCCTTTCCCTAGTTTGTCATATTGTTGGTCATAAGTCAAAACTAGGTCACCCTCGTTAAAGGAACGAGGTTGGACGGATTTATCATACTTCACCTTGACGCATTTCTAATGTGCCTCATTAGCCAAGGCAACATCTCTCCGAGTCTCATCAAGGTTATTCAAGTACAAAAATATTTCTTCCTCTGCGAAAGTGTCTGGGAGAAGTTTGACAGTAAGTTGTAAAGACGGAATTTGACATTGAATTGGTAAGATAGCTTCGAGTCCATAGACAAACTGGAATGGTGTGAAACCAGTAGCTATTTTCACCGAAGTCCTATAAGCCCATAGAGAAAAGAAAAGAATGTGGTTCTAGTTGGATTTATGATCTCCAACCATCCGACGAAGCATAGTTTTCAAAAATTTGCTAATGGCCTCTACCTGGCCATTATCTTGTGGATAATATGGCATAGAGTTTTCATGGCAAAAACCTCACTTGGAACTCAGTTCCTCCATCATTTGATTATGAAAATGTGATCCATGATCAATAACGATGGACTGCGGGACTCCAAATCTAGCTATGATATGATTGAACAAGAAGAGAGCGACAGTCTTACCATCTTCTGGATATGTAGGCATGGCCTCAGCCCACTTTGTAAAATAGTCCACAGCTACGATGATGTAACCATGCCCCCCGACTGAGGTAGGATTACAATGCATAAATTCAATCCCCCACTTGGAAAATGGGACAACAGTAATGACGGGGTGTAGCGGAGCAGGATGTGTGCACTTTTTGGGATAAAAATGTTGACAAGGTGGGCATTTCTTAACAGCCTCATGACAGTCTTTGAACACTAAAGGCTAGAAATAGCCAGAGCGAAATTTTTTTTGGGTTGTAGCCATCCCAGATAAATGACCGCCACATGCTCCAGAGTGGCAATCATTCAACACATGTTCAGCATCCTAATGGGTGAGGCATCGCTGGAGAATAGAATCAATCCCACGTATATACAAGGTATCATTCAGGATGAGGTAGTATTTCGTGTGGTGACGGATACGGCAGCCATCATAATGGGATAAATGCAGCTGAAATCATTGTGTTTGGAAATAAATAAGAACATCTCCATACCATGGATCGGTAGTGCTGATCAGGAACAAAAATTCATCGGGAAATGAATCACTGGGCTCAGATTCTTTTGCAGCACAGGGAAGACCACACATGATCTCGGCAAAGACCAAGGATTTGTTTGATGTGGCTTTGGCAAATTCCAGATCAAACTCTTGTAATATGACTATCCATCAGGAGTACTTGCCCCCGAGTACCTGACAATTCAGGATGTAATACATAGGGTTCTGGTCTGCCAATACCGTGGTTGTGCGGAGCAAAATGTAGTGATGAAATTTTTTTACAGCAATGACATTGGCCAATGCTAACTTCTCCACACGTGAATATCGGGTTTCATAATCCATGAGATTCTTACTCACATAGTAAATCACGTTCTCCTGACCGTTGGGATTTTCTTGAACCAAAACCATAGCAATGGTAGTAGCGGAGGAAGCAATATATAAGAGAAAATCCTTTGAATAATCTGGGGGGTGTATCACGGGTGAATGAGTCAGAGTGTGTTTGAGATTATCAAAGGTGCATTGGGCTTGGTCATCCCAAAAGAATGGAGTGTCCTTTTTAAGGAGATGCATATAACTGTGCGTTTTCTTTGCAAAATTGCACAAGAAACGATGGAGAAAGTTTGCCTTCCCTTGCAAAATTTGGAGTTCAAGGAGATTAGTTGGGGTTGGTAGAGCCAAAATGGCAGCAATTTTCAAAGGGTCAATCTGGATGCCATCCTTCCAGACCACAAAGCCTAACATACGTCCTGTTTCAACACAGAAAACACATTTATGCATATTGAGCCATATATTATAATGACAACATCTTAGGAAAATATCTCTAAGATGACCAGGGTGGTCCTCCCATCATTGTGAATGAGCAGGGAGGTCGTCAAGGTACGGTTCAACAATATTTTTAATATCGTGAAACGCATAGGACATCGCATGCTGGAATGTGGCTCCAGCATTTTTCAAGCCAAAAGGTAAATTCTTATATGCAAAGGTTCCCCATGGGAAAATGAATGCCATCTTGTGTTGATCGGTGGGTAATATCTCAATCTGATTATAGCTAGAGAAGCCATCCATAAATGAGAAGATGACACTTCCAGCACAGTTGTTGATAATCTGATCGATGTGCGAAGTAGGAAAGTTGTCCTTGGGACAAGATTTATTCAAATCCCTAAAATCGATATAGACTCTAATGGTGCTCTTCTTTTTATTGACAGGGACAACGTTCGATACCCATTCCATCAGGGGTACTGGATAAATAAACCCAGCTTTGAGAAGTTTCTCAATTTCAGCTTTAATAGTTGTGGCCTTCTGTGGATGGACTTGCCTTAGTTTTTTCTTGACAGGATTGGCTGTGGGATAGGTTTTAATCTTGTTGACCACAATGGATGGGTCAATCCCTAGAATTTCTTCATAGGACCAGGAAAAAATATCATGGAACTCTTTGAAAAGTTCCCTGTATGCTTTAGATTCATCTGCCAAGCAGTTCTGCCCAACATGAACATGCTCGATGGTACCAAACTTGGCTGATATGTCAATCAGATTCATCTGAGTAATGTTTCAAAGGTTTCATTCAGAATCGGTGTCTTGCAACAATATGGGACTTTGGGGTATGTTGACAATATCAGCGGGAAACAAGGATGCATAATCATGGTTAACCAAAATGGTGTTGGGGAGGAACATGGATCTATGATGGTGATCCTCCCAAATGGACTCATTTGTACTCATGATCTCCATAATAGACTCGTCAAAAGGAAAAGTCTCAGAGAGATAATCTAGAACAGGAAGAGATGGTTCTAACCAGTAAGGTAAATGGTAAGGATCCGAAGCCACTAGATGAAGTTCATCAGTGTGATCATCGGAAAGGGTTTGAATTGTGTCATACATTGCTTCGTGTGAACTCAATGAGGTGGAATCAACAACTTGTTTGCCCTTAGGCTCACAATCAAATGAGGAAATCATATGAACTATCGCGGAATCCGTGTTAGGAGGAGTGGATGTAAAAATCCCCATAAGGGATGAATCCTTCAATATGCCTACCCCAATCGAATGGTAAGGAGGAGGGGATTGGCCTAACATGGGGATGTTACTAGCCGTAGAGGTAGTAACATCTAGCGTGCAGAAATCGATCTAGTCAATAGTAACAATTCTCCCTAGATGTGGAAATTGGATTGTTCGAAATACTATCAAAGCAACAGCAGCCATGGCATAAAACCAATTTCTTCCAAGAAGGAGGTTGTAATCTAATGGGGCATCTACCACTTCTACTTGAATAGAAACAGTTTTTCCTCCAAGCTCGACTGTGTGAGCTTATATGAGACCATGGGGCTAGAAACCTCGTCCATCAAAGGCCTTGAGAGTCGTAGGTGATGTTACAAGCTCGGGAGAGCTGAGAGCTTTCCAACAAGATAGAGACAAAACCGAGGTCGAAGCTCCTTCATCTAGTACTGTTCTAAAAACCTTCTTTCCCACTACTTTCGTAATGATCTGAAAAAAAAATTTATGAGGTAGCCTCGACTTATAGTTCTCAATATTGAAATGAATCAAATTAGTATTATCCGGGTCTAAAGCTCCTAATGCCATTAACAAGTTTTTGTGCTGTGTAGGACAACTTTGGAGTACTTCTAAGGTAGACATTGCACAAGGTGCCTGAGCGAGATCTTCAACTACACTATAAAATTGAGTAGCTCGAGCATTAGGGTTGAATACAACCTTTCAAAGAGTACTCTTGGGTGGACACAAAATCATGTCGAGAGTAGGCTTCTCGATTGTTAGGGGAACAATAGATGAGGATTCAGGAGAACTAGTAGAGGGAGCTTTCCCTAAAGAAGAATGATCTTTTTTGTTTGTTTATGGGTTTGTCATAATTATGACTTCGAGTTTGTAGATTAATGGTATCCGAGGACATCATATGAATTTCCTCTGACGAACTAGAATTTCCCTGATTAGACATGTGGTTTATCAGTTGTTGTTGAGAGGGAAAAGGATCCGTGAGTATTGCAGGTGCGAGATTTGATTTCAGAAATTGGGAGATTTCATCCTGATGGGGACACTCTTTTGTGAAATGGTCACCTCCGCATAATAGACATGGATATTTTTCTTTTATCTTCCCTTTATCATTATCATTGTTGGTTGGTCTTGGATTCTCCTATTGGTTTCCAAGTTTTTTATTCTTATTTTTACCCTTCTTTTTATTATGACTCGAGGTTTGAGTACTTTGAATAGAATTGACCTCGACGAAAACCTTAGGATTCAAAAAAGTAGGGGTGGCAGTCTAGGGTTGCTTGGCAGGTTTCGCTGCTAACGGGGACTGGATTGAACCAACAATCCCATCAACAGGTACTTCTACTGGTGGCTTGGCGGGATCGGTGCTTGGGTGAGGAACTTGAGGAATCAAGTCATAAAGAGTTCCAGATTGGGAATAGACCAAGTCTAGATACTAGGCTCAACTAATAGCCTACTCTTCAGTAACGACACCGCCCATAGCCACATCTCAGGCAATAGGAGGCAACAAAGATTTGGTAAACCAATCAGCTAATAACTGATCTGGAATAGGGGCCTTAATAATCCTTCTCCACCTTCTCCACTCATGGATATGATCGAATATGTGGGTGGAGGTGTTATGTCGCAGAGAAGTTAAGAGATCAATACTTGTTTCATAACGGATAGGGAGCTAAAAGTGTGTAAGAAACACGGTTTCCAAGGAGCCAAAATCCACAAACGAATGTTGTGGAAGTTCAATGTACCACTTCACGGTTGTACCGATCAAAGTTCGCTGAAAAATTCGTAACCGAACTGAATCATCCATGAGGGATTTTGAATAACACCACAGATGGAATGTCATAACATGGTTTTTCAGATCGTCTCCCTACCTCCCATTGAACTTTGGGATGTCTGATGGTAACTTTACCGAAATGGGAGGCCACGAGGGATTGTGTCGAATGGGGTCATTAATCAACTGGGACAAGTCAGGAAAGTCCAAAGTTTCTAGGAAAGGTAACTGGCGGTTAGGTTGCACGCACTGGTAATATTGATATGGGATATAATTACCAGTAGGACCGTAAGTAGACTGATAGATAGGTTTTTGTGACAAAGAACTACTGGAGAATCTTCCCATAGGGGGTTGATTTCCGGGATCATGACCATTAGGACCACTAGGGCTTCCGAGAGGAGGACCACCAGGACCTCTGGGACCACCAAGACCATTGGGACCACCAGGACCACTGGGACCACCAGGAGGCATACCACTAGACCCTCCAGGGCCACTAGGAGGTAAATCTCTAGAGCCTCCAAAACCACTAGGAGGAGGGCCACCAGACCGTCCAGGGACATTAGGGGGAAAGCCACCAGGCCCTCCAGGACCACCGGAACCATTAGGACCATAAGGAGGAAATACACCAAGCCCTCCAGGCCCATTAGGCCCCCCAGGGGGAGGACCTCCAGCACCTCCTGCAGTATGTATGGGTATCCCCCCTATAGCTGGCATGTAAGACCAGTTAGGCTGCCCCCATGGCGTGAAAGTATTACTAGGGTATGGAATTCCAACATAAGGTATTCCTGTGGGATTGGATGGACAATTAATATTTCCTACAGGTATTTGATAACCATAACCTCTAGAAGATTGAATGGTTACAGGTTGTGCCCCCAAGGGCTGACCTGAACTGGATGGGGAATTAGCCATATTAGTATGGGTGGGAGGGACATAAACTATAGATTGTTCTATATTAGAAGTTTGTCCTTGACTAGGTACAATTCTGGTGCCAAATAACGTAGGTCATGTCAGGGGTTTCCCCCCAGCACTAGAAGGTAATGACGAAACGAGAATTGAAGGTTGGGCCCCAGGTGCAGAAGACCTGGGAGGATTAGGAACAAACATAACATAGGAGGTGGTGGGGTTGGAAATTTATCCTGGGTTGTGTGGAGTCACTATGTGATCTATAATTAGTTCAATGGGTCTCATAGAATTGGCAAGTGAATGATATTCCACAGGCACAGCTGCGGAACGTGGTGGTGGTGTGCCCAATATATCATCTATTTTATTCTCAATCTCCTGTGCATAGAGAATGGCTTCCTGGTATTGTCTACATTCTTCTTCATTTAGAGAAATCTCTTCAGAAAATTTTAAACGGGTTCCAAATGAGGCAATGGCCTGTCCTATAGTGGTATCCCAAAATGGAGCATTGGGACCATAATCCGGACAGGTAGTATCATCAACATGACCTTCTATGGGAGAATGGAACGAGGTGTTTTCTCGAGAAGGTTGTTGGACCAAGGGAGATGAGTGTGAAGAATATGGTCCTCCACTTTCTGCAACCACATTATCTCTTACTTGAGAGGTGGTAACAGCTCCTTGGTCAATAGCTTCCATTGGATTTTCTCCTGAACCAGGAATAAAATCGAGTGGCAAGCCCCGTACTCTTCTGGACTATCTTAGTTCAGCTAGTTTGTATAGTTCCTATCTAACCTAGGGTCTGAAAAACTAGAAAACACACCAAAAAATTTCCTTACACAAGCTATAGGTCAAACAATCACACTTAAAATGACAGGAGGAGTTCAAATAGTCAGGTCTCTCACCAGGATTGTCAAGAAGGTGCCACTCGCGATATACCTCTAGGGTATGTGCGTAGTAATCTCCTCGAATGTTGTTTTCGATGTATGGCTCCAAGCAAGAGGGCCAAAGGGCTTTTCTTAGATGGATAAGGTATTCTAGGGGGGTCTCCCGATATACTCAAGGTACGTGGGAACTCGAATCGGTAGTAGTGCTTTCTAATGCATAACCGTACACAAGGGGCCTTCCGATATACAATCGAGTACATGAAGTACCTTTTTATATACCTCAAGGGTACGTGAAAGGCCGTTCAATATACTGATGGTATGTGGAAGAACCACACAAGTCCCAGGATGT
The DNA here is from genome assembly GCA_001517045.1 of Pseudotsuga menziesii. Taxonomy (NCBI): domain Eukaryota; kingdom Viridiplantae; phylum Streptophyta; class Pinopsida; order Pinales; family Pinaceae; genus Pseudotsuga; species Pseudotsuga menziesii. Next base: position 64,143 of record LPNX010739953.1, read on the forward strand.
AATGCGGACAAATAATGACAGCTCCTATTGTTAACAACACCCAAACACATCTCTAGCCTATCACTCAAATTGCTATGTAAATTTTAACCTATAACTACAGTTAATTTTAAAGTGGACGGTTAGGTGAACGCATGATGTTTTGACAGAAAAAGTAAAACCATGCAATATGCATATGCAAATATTTCACTTTACCATTCAGTATGCCTACCTACGAGAGGGAAAGAGAGTATTTTCTTTTGTTAAAAAAACCAAAAATATTTCCAAACAACAATCTTGAACACAAAATCAAAGACAAGCAACACTTTCCAAACTGATTTCTCTTTTCTGAAAGAAATAAGAAGGGGAAGAATCTCTTTTCCTAAAAGAAAAACAAGAAGCACTCTACATGCATATGCACTCTATTTTTCAATTTTTCTTAAAACATAGACAAATCTAACTTAAAACTACCATATTTTTATTTTGATGAGATAGTACTAAATGAATAAGAGACAGAAGAAAATAAAGAGCTTGAAAGCTTGTAAGGCCAATAAGAGATCCAATGTCTAATGCTCAATGATGATACCCTAATCTCAGTCAAAAAAATTCTTTTTTTAAAAGAGGAAAAAGAAGTTCTCTATGAAAACAAAAAATGAAACTAAGATGCTAATCAAATTCTTTTCTTTCAGTCTATGTAACAGAAATAAAAAGAGATCTTACTAACACCCTAAGATTTTCAAAAAACAAGAAGTCCTTTCACAATCACAACAAACAAGCACAGAAGTGAATGAACAATCAATAAGCCTAACCTAGCTTTTGAATTTTCCAATCAAACCAATCTTTAACTATAAAATTTCAAACCACAAGCATCAGATTCTAATACACAATCCTAACAGTGAAGGGCTGAAAGCAAATCAACTCAATTTTTTTGAAAAAAATGAGAAAAATAGGTCTTCGAATGATGCCTACCTAGCACTGCGTTGCAGGGGTCTTGACAAAGCGGTTCTGGACCAACACCACTTCTTGCCAACAGGACTCAGGCGGTGGCACTGCGTGCTGCTAACTAGGTTCAGGCGGTGGCACCACTTCTCGCCAACTGCATAAGTGCAGTTCCATGTATAAATCCAAAACACAAAGGAGAACGATATATCAAGGTAAAAACTAATAGATTGAGAATAAAAGAGAGCATAAAAGGTCAAAATAATTCAGATCGAGACAGATCTGGAAGTTTCAAACCAAAATCCACTGAGTCAAATAGCAGATCTCACTGAAGAGAGTTGGAGAAGGAGCCTGGATTCGGATAAGAGTTGAAGAACTAAGGAAGATCAGATCAACTGATACATATATCTATTCCCCAACGGAGTTTCCAGATTTGTAAGCAGGAATATTTCACCTTCTGCAGACAGAAGCTATTCCTCTGGTCTGAATGGTTCAGATCCAGAACAAATGAGTGAATGACAAAGGATGAAGACCCTTCCTGGATGTTGTAGACACCTAGAATGTTGCTTCGATAGTGAACCTATGTACCTGCAATCAGATCAAACATAGAAACATATCAAAGCTACCAGAACATCATCTACTTATCCATGTTAGTGACTAAGGAATCTAACAATATTTACATGCGAAATCAAAACAACAGTAATGTGGGACAGAAATCAGCTTTGCATTAAGATGAATGGAGAATTTTACAACCAATTAAGCCTTAGTGTTGATATGCATCTCCATGAAACCAACACTTTCATCCCCATAAGCTCCAACTTTGCTCTTTATGCTCTCAAATGGCTTGGGCCAAGCAGTCAATCCAATAGCATAACAATTTTTCTATAGTTCTCCCCCTCCACCATGGACATGAGCTTGTATTTATAAGGCTCAATGGATAGGGATGGTAGAGATATTTGTAGGTGAGGTGGCCTCTAAGATCCTATGAAGGGGGATCTTGAGCTCAACTAACCCACTATGATAGGGATAAGGGAGGACATGAGGCTCATGATCTAGAAGCCTCGAGAAACTTCTCTTTTTCCCATTTTACCTAGGGTACCACTTTTCTCCTCTTATGACAGAGCGGTTTAGGTTAGAAATGCTTATGGACCAAAGGCCATATGCGGTGGCACCTCTTATGGAAAACAAGATACAGACAGTGTGAGCAAGGTATCGCTCATGGTTAATGGGAAAAGCGCGGTGCTGAGTATTTTTATGTAAGATTGACAAACAACATGGGTTTCCACTCCAGATGTTGGGATTAAGGGAAAATATGTAAGTCAAGGGTCTTATCACATGGTGGTGACAGGATTTGGGTATAACACTCATACTATGAATATATCATGAAAGATAAAGCCTGCTTGGGTAAGATAAATTATACAAGAAGCAGAGAAGTATGGAGCTCCAGAAGGCTCCACAAGACTAAGCAAGAAGTCAAATCCATTTTCTAGTTATGTGGATTTAATGTGTGATTTGGTAGATCAAGAACCTACCACTTATGAAGAAGTTGTACAAAATAAAGAATGGGTAGAAGCAATGATGAAAGAATACCAATCTATAATGAAGAATGATGTTTGGGATATAGTTCCCAAGCCAGAAGGAAAAAAGTGTGGTATCTTCCAAGTGGATATACAAGATAAATCATGCAACTGATGGAAGTATTGAGAAATAAAAAGCAAGGTTTGTGGCTAGAGGATTCTTTCAGAAAGATCAAATTGATTATGAAGAGACATTTGCACCACTAGCAAGGTAAAATTCCACTACAACCATCATGGCACTTGCATCCATGATGAAGTGGAGTTTACACCAGATGGATGTGAAAACAACCTTCCTGAATGGTGTTATTGCGAAGGAAGTGTACAACAACAGGGATTTGAAGTTGAAGTCAGACGAACTCACGTATGTAATTTGGAGAAATTTCTGTATGGATTGAAGCAAGATCCTAGAGCTTGGTGTTGAAGGATAGATATCTTTTTGACGAGCTTGGGATTTACCAAAAGTAAATACAACCCTAACCTTTACTTTAAGGTTATGGATGATGAGCCTGTCATATTATTGATGTATGTGGATGATTTATTTCTGACAGGAAATGAGAAACAAATTGTAGACTGCAAGGAGAAGCTACCTGAAGAATTTGAGTTGAAAGAACTTGGATTGATGCACTATTTTCTAGGTCTTGAAGTATGGAAAATCCTAGAAGGAATATTTCTTAACCGGGGACAGTATGTTGTAGAAATCCTAAAAATATGTGATGTCCCAATTCCGGTGTGCATACCTGAACACTATCTAATTCTGTAATTTAAATTACAATTTATGAAGTTTGAATCAAACCACTCAGAGCCTCTTCGGACAGGGAAAATCGGGGGTTTTTTCTAGGAAATTTTGTAGGCAAGAGTGATAAGAGGGAAGAAACCAAAGATATTTTAGACATAGAATTTCCTCTTCCCTAACACATTTATATATGGTTCCATTTAGGTTTCAGAATCCGCTATGCGGAAACCTACTTCCACGCTTCTAGGAAGCCAAACCATGAAACTCGGAAGAGTAGTTCAGCCTTTTTCAACCAGGGGCTTGGATAAATTGATTATGTCTCTGATATAAATTTATATTACAGTATAAAAATATTTATGCAGGTAAATAACATATTTGGGAATTTTAGGAAACTAGTCCCTTAGACTGCACTCTAGGCTCGGGTTCTGGGTCTTCCAGACATATGGAGGAGGTTAATAAAACTCAGTTTAAGACATGGAAGGTGTTCAATGTGAAGTTAATGAATGCTCAGAAGTAAAATAAATAAAATCAGAAAGGTTTAAGTCCTTTAACTCATTCAAAATCTAAAGCAAGTCATTTTTCAATTCATTTCTAGCTAGGGGGTGGAAATGCTTCTCTAGAGTAAATCAGATATATTCAAAACTCTGTAATACTTGTAGAAAGGTAAGAATAAATTATTTCAGAGAATTAATGACTGAATTAAATCTCATGGGAGTTTCATATCTTTACTCATTAATTTAGTCTTCATTACAAGGCTAGAAAACTAGAATTGGAGGTAGACATTGTAACCGGAAACTATTAGAACATTACAAAAACTTTGGAATTGTTAGGAGACTAATATTAGGGAGTGATAATAAACTCAATTAATGGCAAAGATCCATCTATCTCTCTTCATCACTTCATATCATCAATCTCTCATAAAAGGAGGAAATCTTGAAGATAGCTCTGATATTCGAATGGAGGAGTGTCCCAATCACTCTAATGTGCTGCACTAAAATGGAAATGGATTTAGAACCTGCAATATCACTCCATTAATGGATGATATTCGATCCATATCTCTAGTATAACCTACAATGAGAAGGGAAGAAGAGGGGAGAAGGAGAACAGGGGACTTGGGGCACATCACCCAAGAAACTGAGGATCACCACTGAGAAATGAAGCTTAAGCTTCAATCAATTACAAAAATACATTAACCAAAACGGAATAATGGAGTTGGAAATTCCCTTAAGTAGACCTTGGGTGACTTGTTGAGAAAGTTGTTCACCCATTGAACAAGTAACCCACTTGCCAATTTTGTTCCTAATCCATGAGTGGCCCTCCTTGATGGAATTAACAATTTTGGTTTGCAAATGATGTTTCCTTCTTTGTATAACTTAACCCAAAGTGGAAATTCATCCTTCTTGAGAAAAATAGCAAGTATGAAGCTTAGTAAATGTTTCCATGTTTGTATCCTTCAGTCCAAAATAGAAACTGCTCCTTCCTTGAGTAATTAGCAAGTTTGTGCATAAGGTAATCTTTCCTTTCTTTTCATCCTTGCACCAAATTAGAAACTAATTTGGATAGTTTCTATATTTACTATGACATGTTTATTTTTCCTTCTTTTGCATTGTTTCCATTTTTCCATCCAAGGCAAGTTTACTAGCTTTCCCCAATGCGCCCTCCTGACATGGCAGCCTTAATTCCACATCATTATTGTGCATAATAAATAAAATTGCTGAAATAAAATTAAATACATGCCTTAGAACAATTATTAGCAATATTTTTCCGAGGGATAATAATTAATGTCAATTTGAGCCCCTAGGAATTTCATCATGGTCAACACTTTTAATGTCCCAAAATATGGGGACATGACAAAATATTTGATATGTTGGAATGTAAATCCATGGCCACACGCATGGATACCAGCCTGAAGCTGTTAGTTGACGAGTCATCAGAGTTGGAAAATGTTACTTAGTACATATAGATTATTGGGTCGTTGATGTATATGATGAATACCAGACCAGATATATTTTTTGTTGTGAACACCCTGAGTCAGTATCTAGTTAAACCTAGACGTGTTCACTTGGTACTTGCAAAGCATGTGATGAGGTACTTGAAAGGTACAATAGAATTTGTTCTATACTATGTTGGAGATCATGACTATATATTTCATGGTTATATAGATGCAAATTGGGTTGGAACTGTCTCATACTAAAAGAGAACCTCAGGTGGATGTTATTGTATGGGATCCGACATGATCTCATTAGCAGTAAGTACTCTAGTGTTGATCTCAACGCAGCTAAAGCGGAGTATGTAGCAACTTGTTCTGCTAGTTGTGAATCCATATGGCTTTGAAAGTTGATGTCAGGTCTATTTGACCTGGAGTTGGACACCACTATGATTCTATGTGACAACCAGAGTTGTATAAAGATGGTAGAGAATCTAGTGTTCCATGGCAATTCAAACCACATAGAAATCCGATATTTTTACATATGGGATATGGTACATAAGGGAGATATAAATCTCCAGTATTGTGAGTACTGATGAGCAAGTTGTTGATCTAGATAATTTTGTCTTCATGAGGTGGTGGGATTATATCATCCCTGGACATTAGTCCTAAAGTGATCCACATACTTTTGTCTTCGTGAGGTGGTGGAATTGTATCTCCCTTGGAAATATGTCCTAAAGTGATCCGCATACTTTTGTCTCCGTGATATGGTGGGATTGTATCATCATTGGAAATATGTCTTAAAGTGATCCGCATACTTTTGTCTCCGTCAGGTGGTGGGATTGTATCATCCGTGGACATATGTCCTAAAATGATCCTAAAGTGTTTCTCCGACTTTTGTCTTTGTGAGGTGGTCGGATTGTATCATCCTTGGACATATGTCCTAAAGTGATTCGCAGATGTTTGTCTCCGTGAGGTGGTGGGATGCATCATCCTTGGACATTAGTCCTAAAGTGATTCATGAAATTTTGTCTCCGTGAGGTGGTGGGATTGTATCATCCATGGCAATTAGTCCTAAAGTGATCCACTGACTTTTGTCTTCATGAGGTGGTGGGATTGTATCATCCCTAGACATATTTCCTACTAAAGTGATCCGCATACTTTTGTCTCTGTGAGATGGTGGGATTGTATCATCCATGGACATATGTCCTAAAGTGATCCACATACTTTTTTCTTCGTGATGTGGATAGGATTGCATAATCCTTGGACTTATGTCCTAGGGTGATAGGGGTTGATCATCTCGTAATTGGATCATGTGTGTTGTAGGCTATGTTTTTGCAGATGATGTTGTTGATCAAAAGATCAAGTGTTGTTGCAGATGATGATGATGTTGATCGAAATATCAAATTTTTCTTTAGATGATGTTGTTTCTCATCAAAAGATCAAGTGTTGTTATAGATGATTGAGTGATCGAGTGTTGCAGAAGATGAATATCAAAGATGAAGACTCAGTGTTGTAGAAGATGATGCTCTAGTATTGAAGATGTTGAAAATGTTCCAGTAACTGTTCCAGATATTGATGATTGTTGAAGAAAAATTCCAATAACATATAGATGTATCACCTTAATGTTGTTGAATATGCTCTCTCTCCTTGCTCCTACAGTTGATGTTGTTGTTTTCAGTAGAGTACCCTTCTCGTTAAGGGGGAGTGTTGAAATATTGTAACCTCAAAGAATATTCTAAATTTATTTTATTGTTGTAATCTATTGGAGATTTTTTATTTCTCTGTCGGTATGTTATTATTGTATTTGATCATCATAGAATCATGAGGTAAAACCTTCGTTGTAATTTGGGTCGATAGAACCCTCCAGAATATAATATTATATTTTTTTGTTTCTTCCTAGGTGAAGTCACCCCAGTAATTTTGTTGGGGCCGACCTAGTTAGGGAAAAAGTCAAGTGGAAGATAAAGTATAAATAGAAGAGGTGTGCATAGGAGAGAGAGAGATACATATATTCAAGGAGAAGGACCACCTTTTTCGGATTTTGTCTTTGTACTTTTGATACATCTATATAGAGGAAGTTTTGCTGGGTTTTATTCACCTAGAGGGGTTCCTAAGATAAATCTGTGTCTATCTTGTTATTGTGTTTCTTTCAGTGATCCTGCATATGCTATTGTTCTAGAATTGATGTGAATATGTTAAGACTGAAAATTGTTCCTAGTCTTTGGGTCTTGTTTTTCTAAGGTTTTATGTCTTATTTACTTTTCATTTTGAGTTTGTTTTAAATTTTAATAGTTTAAATGCATGTTTTTGGGTTTTATAACTTATAGTTTGTTTTAAGTTATTTCTTTTCTGTATTAGTTTTCTTTTAATAGATTACTAAGTATTATAGTCTTTTGAAGTCTAAAAAATGATTTTTAATTCATGGTATATATTCAAGTTATAACCCTTGTTTCAAGCCCTTTTCCAAAAAATGTCATGAGGAGATTCCTCTAGTGCAGAGTTCAAGATCTATACCATAAAGCATTGCAAGAATCCTGAATTATTGAAAAGAGTGGTGGATTATCGTGTTCGTTGCAGTCGAGGATAATGGGAGAATTATGGACACATGTTGAAGAAATTATGACACATGTACATAACATGACTCCTTAATCGTCACAAATGTATGGAATTGTGAGAATATCATTCAGAAAATCGTGGTTTTCAGCTTTCATGATTTTGGTTCTGAGTCTTATTGTTGCAGACACGAAGGTTGAAAATATTTAAAGTTCCTAAAATAAGTATAGAAATCCAAATTACAGTGAAATGTGTCTAAGAATGCTTTAAGAAGAAAAAGAGATGCATAGTTATGCTCTGTTTTTCCTGTTTTAGTCATTGTAACTGAGCACAGATTACAAGGAAATGGAGATGAATTTCATAAATCCCAAAGAGGTTTTTGTTCATCATGGATTAATTCACACAAACCTATCTCATTTTTTCCACACCTATCATAGTTTGAGAGAATCAAATTCATCTTTGTGGCCTATTTTTCAGGGTTTGAATTATTAAATAATAGTTTCCTGTTTTAGTCACAAATTTCCAGCATGTATTATGATCAATTGAAGGGAAATTGTTTAAAAAAAAGAGAGATTTTTGTTCTTCATGGACTCATTTAAAAAAAAATCTCTCATTTTTCGTAAATATGTCATGGATTGAGAGATATGGAGGCATTTGTGAGACCCATTTTTCAGAAAATTCGTCAAATTTCCTAGAGACCGATTTGCTATTTTTGGGTTAATTGTCTTTAAATATTTTGAGTTAGCATGTAAAAAATTGATGTAAATGATTCAAAGCTCGACCTAGAAGGTAGTTATGGAACTACTCTACATTTTTATGATAAAAGGAAGACAAACATACAACTGAAGAGTTGGAATTTTGTTCAAGAAGGGGCTCTAGAACTGGGTGTATGTCAAGCTAAGACTCATGACTCTCATGTAAGTTTGAAGACTGAAACTGATATATACATACTTGTAAGACATTTTTATCTTCCATGTTGGTTTTATTTATGGTCTCTTTGAACACTCAATGTATAACCTCACTTCTTGATTAATGTGTTTTTTTCATGCAAGTGCTTATATGTTGTGGATGAAATCAGTGTTCTGTTCATAATGCTTATGGTTTATATTTATATTTATGTGTTTGATTTTCAGTCCTTCATTTTAGTTCATGATTCAGTACTTGTGTTAGCTTGTTGATGATTTAACTTCTTGATTGATAAACATTCAAATCAAAATTATTAAAAACCAATTTCTTTCTGCTTTATTTTTTAGATTGTTCTAGCTTGTTCCTATAGTAGTCTGGGAACAATTTCTAGCACAAAAATATTTGGCGCCATTTCCAGGTACAAAACTGAAGTATATATTCCCTGGGATATCATGATTCATCTGATTTTGAGAGGTGAACAAAATCAAAAAATCCTTCAGACTACTTTTTCACCAAGCAACGGTTCATAGTGGCTACCAGAAATATTGAAACAAGAGGGAAACCTACTTCACCTTTACATTTGGGTGTCTCGGATCCAGAACATATTTTGAAAGAAGTTAGGAAAATTCAGACATCTTTGGCGACTCCACAGAAGAAATATCTGCTAGCCACTCCACCGATTCAAGATGTCAATGAGCATGGAAGCCATTGTGGCTCCAGGGTATGCTTTCTGTGATTTCTCAAATATTGTTGGTTTTCCACATCCAGTGATTTCTATAACTTAGTGGGGTGACTATCTTCCCATATTCAGAGGAAACAAGTATGAGCATCCTCGTGAGCACTTATTAAATTTTCATAAATGCATGCTTGAACATGATTTTGTTCATGAGGATGTCTTAATCAAGATGTTCAAATTTTCTTTAGAAGAACATGCTCATGAATGGTGTCAATCCCTTCCTGCTGCTGGAATTCATTCTTTGAAGGAGTTTCATATTGTTTTTCGTCATCATTATCAAAGATTTTATCCGGCAGATCTTCTATTTGAAAATTGTTGTGAGGAATATGAATTGCCTGATGAGATTGAAGATATAGATAGATAAGAATTGATCCCTCACAATATTCATCAGTTCTCTAATGATCTTCAAGATTATAGTTTTTCTCATAAATATGAAATAGAAGTGGATAATGAAGAAGCTGAAGGTTCTTCTATTATCATTAATTTTGATTATTATAAACCTGAAGATTTGGTTTCTTTAGATATAAAACATAATGATCAGTTTTATTTTGGTCAAATGCCAATGGAAATTAGTAAGGGAAATCCCCAACTTTCAGATTTGCAGACAAAAGGAAATTGTGTCAACCATGAAGAACTAGATTTGTAGAGATCATCTATTTCCAAGGAGGAACAGCAAGAGGACTTTCTTTCTCTTTATGTACCAGTTACTTCAAATCTAGATAAAAAAGATGATAATGACGAGGAAGATCATGCTAATGCTTTTTCAAATCAGCCTTTCTATGATGAATGTGAATCTGACCCAGGAATTAAGGGAAATGATCAGAGGTTATCAAATATGTCCACTATATTTTCTCCTACATCAAAGGTCGAGAAGTAATTTGAAGAGCCCTTGGTTTCCATTCTTGAGACAAAGTTTAAAAGGAATAGCAATGGAGAGGAAGAGAATGCTTCACTTTGTCATGAATATGATGAAAACATTGAAGTTTTAGATCGGAAGTTTCAGGATCAGCAGAAACCAATTGTAGGTGAATTATATTCCAATCTTTTTATTGAACAAGAAAAAGTTTTGAACTGCTTTGACTCTCAAATTGATAGCAACCAGATTGTAGATACTTTGAATATAATATTAGATGTGTCTAATAGCCATGGCCATGATAACTTTGCTGCTCAAAACCATTATGAAAATATGCCAATTTTTTATAATACTACAACCATTCTTTCAGTCTTCATTATTTAAGAAGCACTCTTCAGAAATCAATCAACTTGATTTAGTTGAAGATATAAAATAGGATAAACTCAACAGAGTCAAAGATTTTATATATTGTTCTCCTATTGCATTATCTCATGGAGTATTGAGAATTGAGGACACCCATTTGCATTCCATTCTTTTTTAACAACATGAAGGAATAATTTTGCATGAGTTTCATGATCCCATGGATTCTTAGATGGAGTTTTATTTTTCAAAGGTTTCTAATGCTCCAACTTTTGGCATACTTCCCATTTCCAGTTGTAAGTATCAGTTGCCTACAGACTCTTTATTGCAGTTATCACATCTTTTGTGGGTCTTCTCAAACAATAGCATGCATGGAATTATGATTATCAATCAAATGGTTTCTTGGCTTCACTAGAAGTATAATTAAACTTGATTGGGTTGTTTCCTCTGATTAGAAGTAGGAGTAAATAAAAAATAAGCTCACTATACAAGCATGTAGATTATTTTTAGTATGCTGGTTTGTAGCAGTATTTTGTCATTTTAGAGGTATAGGATCATATTTTGGTTACATCCTTTGGTTAGCAGTGAATGGTAGGTTGGGAACGAGATACAAATGACTCCATCACCCAATGAATAAGGCAGAAGGTTTACAGGTTCTTGAAACCTCACAAGGAGGTTTTCATCCCTCAGCAGGAGCCAGATGTTAAGACTGAAAATTGTTCCTAGTCTTTGTGTCTTGTTTTTCTAAGGTTTTATGTCTTATTTACTTTTCATTTTGAGTTTGTTTTAAATTTTAATAGTTTAAATGCATGTTTTTGGGTTTTATAACTTATAGTTTGTTTTAAGTTATTTCTTTTCTGTATTAGTTTTATTTTAATGGCTTATTAAGTATTATAGTCTTTCAAAGTCTGAAAATGCTTTTTAATTCATGTATATATTCAAGTTCTAACCCTTGTTTCAAGCCCTTTTCCATAAAATGTCATGAGGAGATTCCTATAGTGCAGAGTTCATGATCTATACCATAAAGCACTGCAGGAATCCTGAATTATTGAAAAGAGTGGTGGATTATCGTGATCGTTGCAGTCAAGGATAATGGGAGCATTATAGACACGTGTTGAATACATTATGACACATGTACATAACATGACTCCTTAATTATGACAAATGTATGGAATTGTGAGAATATCATTCAGAAAATTGTGGTTTTCAGCTGTCACGACTTTTAGGTTGGGTTTTCAACTGTTACGATTTTGGTTCTGAGTCTTATTTTTGCAAAGACGAATGTTGCAAATATTTAAATTTCCTAAAAGAAGTACACAAATCCAAATTACAGTGAAATGTGGCTAAGAAGGCTTTAAGAAGAAAAAGAGGTGCATAGTTATGCTCTGTTTTTCCTGTTTTAGTCATTGTAATTGAGCACAAATTACGAGGAAATGGAGATGAATTTCAGAAATCCCGAAGAGTTTTTTGTTAATAGTGGATTCATTCATAAAAAAATATCTCAAGTTTTCCACATATGTCATCGTTTGAGAGATTCGAATTCATCTTTGTGGCGTATTTTTCAGGGTTTGAATGATTAAATAACAGTTTCCTATTTTAGTTACAAATTTCCAGCACATATTTTGATAAATTGAAGAGAAATTTTTTAAAACAAAGAGAGGTTTTTTTTCTTCATGGACTCATTTAAAAAAACCTCTCTCATTTTTTGTACATCTGTCATGGATCGAGAGATATGGAGGTGTTTGTGAGACCCATTTTTCAGAAAATTTGTCAAATTTCCCAGAGTCCAATTTGCTATTTTTGGGTTAATTGTCTTTAAATATTTTGAGTTAGCATGTAACTAATTGATGTAAATGCTTGAAATATAGACCTAGAAGTTAGTTATGTAACTACTCTACCTTTTTTATGATAAAAGGAAGACAAACATACAGTTGAAGGGTTGGAATTTTGTTCAAGAAGGGGCTTTAGAGCTGGATGTATGTCAAGCTAAGACTCGTGACTCTCATGTAAGTTTGAAGACTGAAACTGATATATACATACTTATAATCCATTTTTATATTCCATGTTGGTTTTATTTATGGTCTATTTGACCACTCAATATATAACCTCACTTCTTGATTAATGTGTTTTTTTCATGCAAGTGCTTATATGTTGTGGATGAAATCAGTGTTATGTTCATAATGCTTATGGTTTATATTTATATTTATGTGTTTTCTTTTCAGTCCTTCATTTTAGTTCATGATTCGGTACTTGTGTTAACTTGTTGATGTTTTACCTTCTTGATTGATCAAATTTCAAACCAAAATCATTAAAAACCAATTTCATTCTGCTTTATTTTTTAGATTGTTCTAGCTTGTTCCTGTAGTAGTTTGGGAACAATTTCTAGCACAAACATAATACTAATGATATCTAGCTTAGAATATGAAATATTAACAATGGGTAGGGAAAAAAAGATGTAAGTCAAAGGGGATCCAGTCACAACAGGCATGTACCATTGAAAAACAAGGATGGGATGGATACACTATCAATGTTGGTGTCTATAGTAGGGAGTACATACCCCGGAGTGGTCGGTGCTTTAGGCTAATAGTACATCAACTAGTCAATGGTCACAATATCCCCATCATGAATGAACACTAGGGGTTGGAAGAAAGTTGAAGCAAAAACTCACATTGTGTACATGTAACTACATCCAAGGAGAATGTTATAATCTAGTTGGGTGTTCACAACCTCGATGGCGATCAACAAATTTCTACTTGCCAACTGAATGGGGACATTCGTGAGAATTCCTTGTGGTTGGGAAACGTGGCCATAATAAGCGCGTAGGGAGGTGGTTGAGAGTTGAAGGGTTGGGGATCCTAGCTTCTACCAAACTAAGGTTGACATAACGCAAGTGGATGCACCCTCATCGATGAATGACCAAATTCTAAATGGTGAAAAGAACCTGGAAGGCTACAAATAACGGCATATGAGGTTCTCCTTGATCCAACTTGAAAGTGATCAACCTAGATTTATAAGGGTCAATGAAAACTAAAGTAGATAACAATTCTTTGTGTTGCAAAGGACAAGTTCTTAGGACTTCCAGAGCGAACATGGTAGAGGGTACTGGTCCAAGTCATCAACAATACTATAATTGAGAGCGACTTGAACAGTGGGATTATTCGTAAAGTGACTCAAAGGGAACCTAGGGACTTTTGCAGTCCCATCCATGGGGGGCTCAACAAATGTAAGTACATATAGAGAGAAATGGAGGTAGATATTGTTGAGGAAATAATGGTTTCTGTGGTAGAGGCATATTGGTTTCGCCAAGTCTGTAAGTTGACATCAGACGACAATGTCATAAGATGATGGACACCAAGATTAGTGGGTTGACTCAAAGAAGTGGTTATGGTATTTTGTTATTCCAATGGTTGTGTTGAAACCATTCCTTGATTCAATAATGGGTTCTGTAGCACCATAGGAAGAGGACGCTATGGTGTTGGGTTTGGATGTGCCAGAGTGGAAGCATTGGTTTCACATTTATTTTCATCTTGTAATAGGTAGTAGACTTGATGCATCTGGGGAAACTGGTGTGTAGAATGGCCATAAATATCACAAATGCTACATTGATGGTTATTCCATAATTGAGGGTTCTTCCAATGTCTAGGTGGATGTTGGTGGTTTTGTGTGGGGGAATTGGCTCTATTGTTGTTAGGAGGGTTGGGTTGGTGACCACCTCCTTGAGGGTGGTTGATTCCCTAGTTGCTACCTCTATGTCTTATTCCCTTCCCTTGTTGGTTATTGGGGGTAGGTATATTCGGGAGGTTCTACTTAGCATAGACCTATCCTTGAGGAATAGGAGGAGTCGAGGCCGGAGTAGGTGTAGGCTATATAGGTGGTGGGTAGTAGGCATGAGCAGCTCGAGGGGATGTAAAGCCTGTCATTTGTCCATTACAAGAAGCTTCTAGGAAATTTGGTCCATGAATGTGATGAATGGGTGTGGGTGACACATATGAAGGTGTGGCTCCAGACTAAGCCGTTGTGTGTGAAAAATCAGGGGTGTATTTGGATTGGGAAACAATAGGGGCATTACCGAAGTGAGGCGACATTGAAGGAGAGACCATGTATAGGTGGGGATGCTAGTTAATGGATCCAATGAATCCATCAGCAGCATGGGATTCCCTCGATGTATCTCCCCATGAGGATCCAACACAAGGAGCATCAGGTATGATGGTGTAAATGTAACCCGATTGGGCATAGATAAGGTCGAACTGTTATGGTTTGAGTATTGGTTCTTCCTCGGTTTGTGGGAGCTCAAATGAAACATCCTTAGTGATAGGAGGAGTAAGGTTTTAAAAAACAAATCAAAGAATATCCTATCATCTAACTGGATTTTACACAAACTATGGCGAAAATGCCAGTCATTGATGTGATCCATGATATGGGTAGCAGTGTTTGTGTCTATATGATATATAACATGATTTCCACACCCTCGTCGTAATGAGCCGATAGTTGGAAGTATTGAAAGTGTAATAACTAGACCTTGTTCTTAGTTTATCTATTCTTTTTGTCCTAATTTTCAACCGTTGGTTTAAAATGATTTTACATTTTATGTTGATTTTAAGAACTTTTGACAATCAATCATTTTTGTTGGATTTAATGCTTTTAATGGTTGAATTATTTCATTAATTTAGTTTTAAGGTTTGTCTTTTGGGCTTATTAGTTAATATGTATATCTTTGAGATTTCAAAAACTTATGATAAAAGTTTATTCCAAGTTTTATTTATAATCTAACCCTCATTTTTTAGTCCTTTGTCAAATATTTTCATGAGGAGATTCCTGTAGCAGCTCTGTTTTTCCTGTTTTTGTCATTATCATTGGGAGAATATTACGAGGTGATGGAAACAAATTATGAAAAACCAAAAGAAATTTTTGTCCACAACAGACTCATTCACAAAAACCTCTCTTAGTTTTGCAACAAATGTTATCATTTGAGAGATTCAAATTCATCTTTGAGGCCTATTTTCAAGGTTTTAATTATTTAATAATTTCCTGTTTTAGTCACAAATTTCCAGCATGTATTTTGATCAATTGAAGGGGAATTTCTAAAAACCAAGAGATTTTTTTGTTCACAACAGACTCATTTACAAAAACCTCTCTCATGTTTTTCACAAGTGTCTTGGATCGAGAGATATGAAAGCGTCTTTGAGACCCAAATTTTCAGAAATTTGCCAAATTTCCCCAAATCCGATTTGCTATTTTTGGGTTAATTGCCTTTAGAGATTTTGAGTTATCATGTAACTAATTGATGTAACTGTTTCAAATTTCCACCTAGAAGGTAGCTATGGAACTACTTTACCTTTGTAATGATAAAAGGAAGACAAACATATAGTTTTGTGGTTGGATTTTGTTGAAGGAGCTAGTTGGTGAGCCGACTAGTTGTTCAACCGACTGATTAGGAGATCAGGTCGGCTGCATAAGGTTGTGTCGGTTGACCGAACTGACAAGTAGTTATATGTAACTATTTGTAAATCATATATATTAGGATGTTGAGCCAGATGAGAACTCAGTTCAGTTCTGTGTATGTAAGGACCCTCATGATATAATATAATATGTTATTCTACATCTATGTTCTTGTCTCTTGTGTCTCTTATGTCTATATGATCTAATGTGTATTATTGGTAACCCTCTATAATCTGTGATATTACAACATTGGTTCCATTGCCGATAGTACATATCTAAGATGACCATAAGTAGATGATATCAGAACAAGAGATTAAGAATTGGTGGGAGCATAAGATAGCAAATTATCTACAGAATTATGTGTGGAGAAACATATTAACCACTGCTCAAGCGAAGGAGAAATTATTCACTGAAACCCATGAGAAGTTTGTAGAATCAGTACCCTAGATTTTGAAAAAAATTCTGGATGAAAAATACAGAAGCAACTAAGGACCAAGACTTGCTAGAGAAACTGATTCGAGGGGGATGAACAAACCTGTCGGAGTGGTTTGAAAGATCACAGACAAATTCTGTGAGGAGAAATCCATAGAAGAAAGAACTTCAGTCGAAACTGTTCAGAAAATATTCTATACAGACCTTACCGAGCAGTTCCTGTCCTCCTTACCGACCCTTCTATTCAAGTTCCTAATAGAAAAAGGAGTGGGTCATATTGTAGTATTAATTTGTCACAGTGGTCTAGGAACTGAAAACACAGTCTCACAAAGAATACAAACAAATATGCATAAAATTGGCAAAATGGTGCTGCAATGGGAGTAGAAGCTTTGTATAATCAAATGAATAATGAATAATACAATACAATGATCATGTAAGATGCATGAATGCTAAGAAAATTCAAATTCCCAATGAGGTCATTCAAATTGAATGAATGGGTGTAGCTTATCTGATTGTAAGCAATAGTAAACACACTAGTTAACCAACTGATCAAGTGTCAATTGACTCAAATGAGTCCTAACTAAATTCAGAGTGCAATGAATGACTGATTCTAATTGAAAGTAGCTCAGACACATGTCACTGCATGCCAACCAACAAGTGGTAGCGCATCAATAACTCAAATGAACACCGATGAGGTTAACTAAAGTCAAGTTGGTCATCAAAATTCGTTGTAGGTGCTTGTGTTAGCTCCAGTTCATAAATAATAATTAAAAATGATTAAATAATTAATGGAGGCACCTTCACCACTTAACATAACTGATTGTAACCATCAATTATCAATTAGGTGCACTTATGACACTCAGATCACGCTCGAAGTGCTCCAGTTGGCCTCCCCAAATGAAGGAGAAGGATTAATTGGACTCCTTGACTGAAGGTAGGCGTGGGTGTGCTCATGCTGATGTCATATAGTGCTCCTCTGATGTCAATTAATTCAATAAAACTTAGGATAGTGGTTTAACAAGGCCAAATTGACCAAATTAATTGTGCATGGTGGGTAAATGTCTCCAACACCCCCCCTTAAGCTATACTCAGGATAAGTAGAAACATAAAGTGCATGAAAATATAGGGCCCCGGAAACAAAGGCCATAGGTCACCCTATACAATAAAGTAACTACTTAATATAACCAAGGAAATGGGGAAAACCTCATGGGAAAAATACCCCCCCTCAAACTAAGTAGTAAATCAAGAAATTTTTGGTTCTTCTATGCAGCAGCATCCCGTGACTGTGCATGTGAACCTATGAATCCAAACTAAATGAATCTGTTTGGAGTAATCTTCCACTTTGGAAGAAGAACAATGCACTCAACTGAATCAGAAATATAAACAGCTGCACGGTGAAAACTGGACCCATGTATAGCAGCTGAAATCATCTGAAGAGAGAGCAAAGGTTCTTGATGATTCAAACCATGTGTGGAACAATCAAGAAACTGATATGTTGTAGCCTTGAAAAACAAACCATGAGTGGTAAAATCAGCCCCAAATATTAGGAGCAAGTGTCCAAGCAAATGGAGAATGTCTTCCTCTTTACTAGTTCTGTGAGGAGATGAGCATGTGACCAAAGGTAGAGAAGTCCTGGGACTGTGGAGAGCGAATGCTTGAGATCCATAATATGATATAGCTTCATAAATATATAATGATTCACAAAATAACATATCAGCAACCTCATAAGAGGAAACTAACACCAAATCCCTAGCAGCAAATTTGAAGAAGAATTGCGGTACTTTATTTTCACACCGAAATTGGTGAGAGCAGCTTCAAGCATGACTGAAAGCTCTTGGATTTTAAAATTTGAACCAAATAATATCATATCAGAAAGTAAAGAATATATAAATAGGTTCAAAACAAATCCAAAACTGTGAACTGAAATCAAATCCCCAGCAGCAATCTTGAAGGAGACTTGCGGTACTTGATTTTTCACACCGAGATTGGTGAGAGCAGCTTCAAGCAGTACTGAAAGATCTTGGAATCTAAAATTCGAACCAGTTAATATCATATCATATCTAAATGAGATCATATCATATCCAATAAGGTTCATATCAGATCCAAAATTATGGTCAACCGAGACGGTGGATGCACAGTTGTCTTTTTCTTCAAAATTCTGAATTTTGGTGCAGGCAATCCTGCAAGAATTTGATGGAAGATCTAGATCATGGGGAGTGAATTTATCACTCTTGTAATCTGATATTTTTTCCAAAATATCCGAGGTATTACATATTTTCACACCAGCAGCAACAATAGAGGGAGAAAAATCAAATTTCTCTTCACTTTCGGAAGCAATTACTCGCAATTTTTGCACAGAATTCAAAGGAAAATCACTGGAGAGTGTTTGCATGGAAGTGCAGCAGTATTTTTCCTCAATATCAAAGATTTGAATGTTTTCTTATGTTTCAGCCATATGAGGAGATGAGATATCCGAGATCTCACAAACTTCCGAAGCATCAGGAGAAGGAGTCACTGCAAGGAGCCTTTCTTCAATTCGAATTGACTGTGTAGATGATTCTGCTTCTTCTTCATCTTGAACAACTTCATCAAAGAGAGTAGAGGCTGAGAATTTTGAGTAAAGAACTCTTATGGTGTTGGATGTGATCTCCAAAGTGCTATTATGATCCTCATTGTGCTTTCCAAAGGTTTTGTCCAATTTTGTCCAGAGATCCTTTGGGTATTTAGCAGAACCAATAAGGTAACGCAAGCTAGGAGAAAGGGCCAAACATATTGCTCCAAAAGCTCTATCACCGTCATTTAGCCAGCCATTATCTTTCTCATAAGACTCTTTTCCAAATCCAATAGACACCTCATAGAGACCTTTTCTCTTTAGAGATGCAATCATCTTCAACTTCCATTCTGAATAGCTTGTGAATGGGGTGAGAAGAGGGATTGATGAGTCCATTTGAAGTTGTACCTATTAAAACCTACAAATCACAACAAAAGGGGCATCATAAGGTCAAAAATCCTGCACATTTTAGGCTTTCATCACATCCAGCATAATTGATAAAGAAAGCTTGATCAACAATTCCTTTACTTGGGGTATTAAGTGGTAAGCCTTGGCTTCTGGTGCAGTGCTGGAATTTTGAGCTTTTGCTCAATTTTTCATGCAAGATCTGTCAAAAACCATCCTTTTGAGAGATCTGAGCTTCATCCCACTGTGAGCTATGATACCATATTAATTTGTCACAGTAGTCTAGGAACTGAAAACACAGTCTCACAAAGAATACAGACAAATATGCATAAAATTGGCAAAATGGTGCTACAATGGGAGTAGCAGCTCTGTATAATCAAATGAATAATGAATAATACAATACAATGATCATGAAAGATGCATGAATGCCAATACAGTTCAAATTCCCAAGGAGGTCATTCGAATTGAATGAATGGGTGTAGCTTAATTGACTGTAAGCAACGGTAAACACACTAGTTAACCAACTGATCAAGTGCCGATTGACTCAACTAAGTCCTAACTAAAGTCGGAGTGCAATGAATAACTGAATCTAACTAAAAGCAGCTCAGACAAATTTCACTGCATTCCAACCAATAAGTGGTATCCCATCAATAACTCCAATGAACCCCGATGAGGTTAACTGAAGTCAAACTGGTCATCAGAAGTGGTTGTAAGTGCTTGTGTTAGCTCCAGTTCACAAATAATCATTAAAAATAATTAAATAATGAATGGAGGCACCTTCACCACTTAACTTAACTGATTGTAACCATCAGTTATCAATTATGTGCATTTATGACACTTGGATCACTCCCGGAGTGCTCCAGTTGGCCTCCCCAAATGAAGGAGAAGGTTTAATTGGCCTCCTTGACTGAAGGTAGGCATGGGTGTGCTCATGATGATGTCATACAGTGCTCCTTTGATGTCAATTAAGTCAATAAAACTTAGTGTAGTGGTTTAACAAGCCCAAATTGACCAAATTAGTGTGCATGGTGGGTAAATGTCTCCAACATGTAGAACCTTGTCCATCACTACATGAACCACCACCAAATTCTAATTGGGTGGAGAAATAGAAAAAGTGGGAAAAATTCATTGTCAAAAGGGAGTGGGAATATTTCCTAAGCAAGTAAACAAAACTATATGATCTTTCTAAAGCGTCGGGTAGGCTAAGGGGGGGTAGCTGGTCATATGTCGGGGTAAAGTGAAGAGGATTCTAGTCAACTAAAAGGAGATACCATCACCAACAATGAAAAGTCAACCTAAAAAGGAAATCGAATGAACAGTGACACACAAAGGTACGACATATTTACAGAAAGTAGAGAGAGAGAAGAGGCTGAAAAGAAGGGAAGAAAGAAGAGAACGGGCTATAGCACTGCAAAGAGGAATGAATACTAGGGTGACAGACCAAGAAAGAAATCTGCCAGAGTTGGGTCATGATCGACAAGAAGAAGACGTGGATAAAGATATTAATTTGTGACAGTGGTCTAAGAACTGAAAACACAGTCTCACAAAGAATTCAGACAAATATGCATAAAATTGGCAAAATGGTGCTGCAATGGAAGTAGTAGCTCTATATAATCAAATGAAAGAATGATGATACAATACAATGATCATGCAAAATGCATAAATTCCAAGACAATTCAAATTCCCAAGGAGGTCATTCGAATTGAATGAGTGAGTCTAGCTTAACTAAATGTAAGCCACAGTGAACACTCAAGTTAACCACTGATCAAAACCCTAATTGACTCAACTGAGTCCTAACTAAAGTTAGAGTGCCATAAATGACTGAGTCTAACTAAAAGTAGCTTAGACACATGTCACTGCAAGCCAACCAACAAGTGGTAGCGCATCAATGACTCCAATGAACCTCGATGAGGTTAACTGAAGTCTAATTGACCATAGGAAGTGGTTGGAGGTGCCCCTGTTGACTCCAGTTCATTAAATATTAATTAAATAATAAATTTAATGAAAGGAGGTGCCTTCATTGCTCTGTTTAACTGATTGTAACCATTAGTTATCAATTAAGTGCATTTATGACACTCAGATCACCCCCGGAGTGCTCCAGTTAGCCTCCCTAAATGAAGGAGAAGGCTTAGTTGGCCTCCTTGACTGAAGGTAGGAGTGGGTGTGCTCATGCTGATGTCATACAGTGCTCCTCTAATGTCAATTAAGTCAATAAGACTTAGGATAGTGGTTTAACTAGGCTAAATTGACCAAAATGAGTGTGTATGGTGGTAAATGTCTCCAACACAGTGAAAGGAGGTAAGTGAACATATTTTCTGAAAATCTCTTGGTGAAGATGTCTGCAATCTGCTCATCAGTCGGGAAATATTGTAGAATGATGGTCCTATCATGCACTAGCTCCCTGATATAGTGCATGTGTATCTCTACATGCTTGGTCCTCTACCTGGTAACTGGATCTGTGGATATCTTAATAGCACTTTGATTGTCACAAAAGAGGATAGTGGACAAAGTACTACCAAGATCAAACTCTGAAAGAATGCCTTGCAACCAAACAGCTTGGATGCAAGCATTCACCGCTCCTCGGTACTTGGCCTCTGCTGAAGACAATTCTATGGCAGCCTGATTTTTTCTAGACCAACAAATGGGGCCACCACCAAACATGAAGACATATCTGGAAGTAGGCTTTAGATCAATAGAATCACCCGCCCAATCAGAATCTGTGTATCCAGCCAGCTTTAGCTCGGAGTCTACAACATAGTGAATGCCGTAGGTCCTGGTTCCATGAATGTAATGGAGGATCCTCTTGGCGGCCTTCTAATGAAGATCATGGGGCTGCTGCATGTATCTTGATACAACATTCATGGCATAACAGATATGAGGCCGAGAATGAGTCAAGTACAACAAGCTACCAATCAGCTATCGATAAATAGTGCAGTCCATGGGAGGTGTGCTTTTTCCTTCTTCAAGGTTGATCCCTTAAAGGAAAGGGAATGGAGAAGCTCTACATTTAGCCATGTTAAACTTGACCAACAGTTCTGATATGTATTTGGACTGAGTGACCATTATCTCATCAGAATTTTGGTCAATTTCGAGCCCAAAAAATTGTTTTAAGAGCCCCAAATCGCTCATTTCAAACGCATTGTGGAGAGCAGTTTTGATGACTGAAATAGAAGCAACTGTGCTACCTGTGATCAGTATGTCATCAACATATAAAATAATAATAATCAAATGACCATCAGACTGATGTATATACACATTTGGATATGATCTACACCTTTGGAAGTTTTGCGAGAGAAGGAAGGCATCCATCTTGGAATACCACTCTCTTGGGGCCTGTTTTAACCCGTATAGTGACTTCTTTAGCTTGCAAACAAAATATGGATCATGTTACCACCTAAGTTGTACTTAGTGGTTTTTTATCAAGTGAGCCTGGTGAACCAAACAAGGATAACTTGTTCGGACTTCAGAAGACCTTCAGTCTTGCTTCTGGGAAGCTTTGTTGTATTATATCACATGTTCATACCCCATAGGGGAATTGTAATAAATGTTCTAGCATGATAGTGTCTGTAAAAGACTCGATCTCTTAGAATTTATTTGTCAATCCGATTAGCCCAGGGTGTTTTTTCCCTTGGTTATTTTTGGTTGTTGAATAAACGACTGATAATTTCTGAGTTTTTCACTCCATACCTCCAAAGTTCGGGTGGTCGGCTTGGCATTTAGGACTATTGAGGTTATTAGAGTCTATGTTTCAATGTATAAACATGATAGGAATCATGGTTGAGTCATATGAACATGTCTAAGTCCCCCTAGGTTTTTTCAGCGTTTTTTAATTTTTTAAATTTTTTTAGTGTTTTTTATTAAAATTTAATTTTTCCAAAACTTAGGCTATTTTTTTAATAGTTTAATTGGAAAAATTGTTTTTTAATAAAAGTGGGCCAAATAATCAGTGTCAATCATGTAGGTGCTCATTTTCAAGCTAAGAGCACCATTTAAACCCATGGACCCACTTTTTTAAGGTTTTGAGTGATTTTCCATCACTCAGGTCAGAAAACCTCAAAAATCAATTATTGATTATTTTAATTAATAAATTGATGAATAATGGAGCAAATTCAAAATCCTAGATCAGTGGATTCTCAGCCGATTTGACTGAAATCAGTCAGATCTGAACCAGATTGACTGGATCTGACAAATCCTTGACTGAAGGAGGTGATTTGGACAGATCTAGAGTTGATCTTGAGCATCCTTCATGGGGAATTGCACCCTCTCTCTCTCCTCTGCACGTGTGGGATCTCCTAGAAGCTATGTGGATTGATGTTTCAGTCTGTGGGTTGATGTGTCAGCTCAATCAGTCCCCCGATTGACAAGTAGACTTATTTTGGCTTCAGATCAGCATTGATGGACTCTCCCTCAGCTGCAGTGGTCTGTCTCCTTGGGATTTACGCCCCCCCGGGATAGATCTCCTGTTTTTTTTGTATTAATAAAGCTCAGGCTGCCTCTTCCAAGATAGTTAGAGTTGGATTGAGGAGTTGTTGCTGTTTGAATACCGTGTAATATCTTTTGCTATTGGAATAAAGTGAAGCTTTGGAGGCCAAATCTATGTAATGCTTTCATGTGTGTGGATTTAACATTGTCTTGCAGCTTTTTACCATTGGTTTTCTCTCAATTTCTGGATCTAAATCTTGTCTGGCCTAATGATTCAGCTGAATCAATAGGAGTATAGTTGGGCAAGTAATATTACTTGCTTTTCAATATCTCATAGTATATATGCTTAAAGATTCAGATCATACATGTTTAAATAAGTTTATTTGCATGTAATACCTCTCTTTCTTCTCTTTCTTCATATATTTCTATCCAGATCTCATAAGGTTTTGTGCATGATTGTTTGTTAGTTTTTAGGTAACAAGGGTTGGACGAACTGTGGATCTAGCTTGATTCCACTGGGCATCCGACTGTTTTGTGAAGGCATTGTCCCTTGGCATTCCACTAACTAGTCTTCTTTGCAAATCCATTCCCTGGCAGCAAGTGCTATTCCTTTTCCTCTTCCTCCTTCAAATTTCTTCAAAATCAGTCCGGTTACTTGTTTTGCAGCTTTTTGTTTAAATATATCAATTTTAGAGTTCATATTACATATATCTTGCTTCCTTAAAGTTCATAAAACTAGATCTCATTCCTAAAGAAATTTTTACAAGCATCCTAGATCTAGTTTTAGGAAAAATTGTCATTTTTCAAGGCTATGAAAGTAGATCTAAAGCTTGTTGAATGCATGGTTTTTTCCTTAGAATCTAAAAATTTATATTCAGAAATTTAAGTGCTTCATATTGGATTCCCCCAAATCAGGCCAAGATCCCAAGGAAATCTTGCTTTCCTTGGTTCATTTTCCGCTTCTTTAAAAACTAGTTTTAACTTAGAATTTTTGGGTAAAAAGTTTGTTCAACAAAAAGTACTTTCAAAGTACTTTTGGGCATATTTACCTATGATGATATTTCTGGTTTTTAGCAGGTGTAATAGAAAAGAGGAGGAGGCACTGTCCAAAAAGTATTTTTGGACCATTCGAAACCCCCTAGGGGGTCTCCGTCTTCCAAAAATTTCAAATTTTTGCAATTTGTAAACCTTTGGTCTCATTCCATATAAGTACCAAGTGGACTAATTTCAGTTTTTTTATACTTTAATCCCTGATAATAAAATAAAAATCTTTTTCGAATAGGCTCTTTCGAGCCTATTCACCATCCCCCCTTGGGGGATTTGCGTCTGTGTGATTTTTTATTTTTTGTTCATCTGTTTTCAATCTAGTGTAGTTCTAATCTGCAGGGAAGTATAATTTGACTTATAATAATTTCCATATTCCATATCTAGTTGTTTCAAAGTAATTTTAATACTTACCCCACGAGCCTCCTTTTGAGCCGAAAGGTGAAGAAAGGGTCATGGTAGTCTAATTAGAAAATTGTGGTTTGCTTATTTGTTTATGCTTCATCTGCTATCATCATTTGTTTTAGTAATCATAATAAAATTAACCCCTCCTTGATTCCCCGATTGAGGTCCAGTTGGACCGAAAGAGGTTCCTGGAGGGTTTTCTTTTTAACAAGAACACCTCATTTAAAATTTATTAAAAGTAACAAAGACTCCAGTGTGTATGCTCTGCACTTGGCTGCGGTTCATCTGAACAGTCAAGCTGCATCAAAAGCACTTGAGTGACTAGATTAATTAGTCTTCACCTCCCAAATTGACAAACCATCAGGCGAAAATCCAATGCCTTGAACAAACTGTAAGCGGTGGAAAAATACCCAAAGGAGTGGGAACAACTGGAAAGTGACCTCGAGGCACCGATCTCTGTCACACCCTGATGGGTGCATTATGAACAATAGTCTCCGAGACTCCGTTCCAGCCCACAAACACCTTGTGGGTAGCCATGAAAGTTCACTTTTGGACATACTCCAAGTACCCCTTGGGTATATCTGGAGTCCCCTTTTCACCTAATTTAATTCATTCACATTCCACATTAATTTAAAATCTACCAAGAGACATTTGCAAAACATTATTTCAAGCGCATGCAAGCACATTATTTTTTCTGTTGACTCCATTTAAGGCACTGGTGATTTCTTTCTTTCGATTATATATATATTGGGTGTCATTACTGTGCTTATATGCTTTAAATCTTTCATCTTGTTATCTTTTGTTTCCACTTGTTAATTTCAAAACTCCTAAACAACTTAATAAATATAACACCATCACACTAAGTAATTATCCTTAGTAACTTAATAGGGTCTACCCCCCTTGGCTTCATTAGGAGTTGACCCTAAATGGAGGAGTCAAGAACAAGGTGACAACCTTGACTTGAGACTTTCCCCTAGGGACACACTGAGTGGCTTGAATATTTCTACCACGTAACCCAGGTGTGTGAAAGGCAGCAACACTTTTTTGGCGCCATTGCCGGGGATAAATCTTTTTATTCCCGAGTACGAGTTAGCTTAACTTTTTTCTAAACAACTAAAAAGATAGAAATTTTTTATTGATCTAGTCTTTAAAAAACATAAAAATTAAAACTCAATGAATCTGGTGACTCCATTGTCTAACATCCCTTCAAGAATTTCTACCCGAAAGGTTTATCAAGGAAAGGTTGAATATGCATACTTCCCGTAGAAACCTTGAAGATTTAGGAGACCAATCCCTCTCAGATATCCATCACATATTTGTAGAGAGTCATACCTACCAATATCAAGAAATGACAGAATTCTATAAACCCCTTGACTTTTCTTAGATAGCAGGTAATCCCCATGACATTCCAAATGATGCTATCAAGAAGCTCCCCATATTCCAAGGAAATAATTCCATCATTGCCAAGTCTCACATTCGAAAGTTTGAAAAGCACCTGGTTAGTTATTGCAATGATGCTGCCTATAACAATGAAGATGTCAAAATGAAGCTCTTTGCTTTATCCTTAGAGGGTGATGCTGCGGAATGGTACTTCGACCTAGGTGATGATTCATATAAAATTCTTAGTGAATTCCTAGAGGGTTTTAAGAAGAAATGGGGGGGAAATAAAGAACCAAGACATCTGCTTGCTGCCCTTCATAACATAAAGAAGATGGAGAATGAAACCATGGATGAATTTAACACCAAGTTTAGGCATGTGGTTGCAGACCTCCCTAAATAAATCAAGCCAAAGGATGCCTCCATCCTCATATCTTACATTGAAGCTTTCACTAGTGATTTTAGGTACCAATTAAGAGACAAAGAGCTGGCCGACCTAAAAACTGCTCAGGAATTGGCCGAGAAATAGAAAAGAATATGCAGTCTTCAGGAAAATCTGAACATTCCAGGTTACACTAGGGGAAACACTTCATACAACAAAGAGAAGGGAAAATTCGTTGAATTAGAAGAAAAGGGAACCTCTAAAGATCCCATGGAAAAGGTAACTGACATGATAAAAGACTTGGTTACTAGTCAAAACCAACTTATGGAAAATCATTCCGCACAATTGAATCATATTCAAAATAGAATAATCACAATGGAAAGAAATAATGGACCTAGGAACTTTCAGCCTAAACAGAATCAGATGTATTAGAAGAAATCTCCTCAGCAAGAACCTAGGATTCCAAACCAGTTAGACTTAGCTAACATGGTAGAAGAAGTCATTCCATGGTGTAGACCTTGTGATCAATTCCACCAGGAAAGCACTTGCTATATCGCAAACCAAGTTATAGAACATGGAATGCCTGAGGTCAGTAATCAGGAAACAACATCAAGCGAGTCTGATCATGTTACATGGTAGGCCAAACCTACCCTTTATCAAACCAGCATTGGCAGCAAGCCATGGATTATAGTTATGAGAAGGATCTCCTTTCCAACTTTTATGGTGTAATGCCTTCTCCGAAAACAATCAAGGAAATGAAGGAGGCTAGATTCAAGGGTGTAGTTTATCAAAGAAAGGAGAAGCCATCACCGTCTAAACAGTACAAGCCAAAGGTAACCATTCCTCCTCTCCCAGATCCCCCTGTTATCCCTGAATCAAATGCTGATATGGGAGAATGGATAAGTAGTGCTAAGATTCATGTTTAGGCAACTGATGTCCTTAAAATTCCTGGTCAAAAAGAAAAGTTGTTGAAATCCATAGAGGATAGTCAAAGTAAAACTCATAATATTTTCAAAGAGGATCCTCTCCCTAATAATAATGCTATGTTTGAAGTTGAACATATTGAACCTATAGATGTTCCTATAGTCCTCAACAATGTTGATCTGAGAAGAGAAGACCACCCGCCTTTTTATGTCTCCCTCTTAGTTAATAACCTTCTCCTGCATAACTGCATGTTAGATTCAGGTGCTTCATCTTATGTCATGACAAGAAAAGTAATGGAAAGACTAAATCTAAGGGTCACCCAACCTTACCACAATGTTTGTGCAATGGATGTAAGAGAAGTTGAAGTGGTAGGAATAATCTTAAATTTACAAGTTAAGTTGGCCAAGTATCCTGACATCGACATGTCGATTGATGTGGTAGTGATAGATGTTCCAGATAATTGGGGTATGTTGCTATCCAAAAAATGGACCGCAACTCTTGGTGGGTACATTCAAATGGATTGGACATATGCTACTATACCTGCATCAGAAAACACCAGGGTGATTCTCCATAGAGAGAACCTAAGGAAACAACATGTAGAAAACCCTAAGAAGCTCAGAAAAAAATTTGTTCATTTCACTGATAATTTTGGAAACTATGCAATTTTGTCAAATTTCATGGCCCCTATTAAGGAAAACATTAAAAATGAAAAGATAGATGAAGTTTGGAAAATGTACTTTGACGAGGCTTATTCCAAAGCCGGAAAAGGTGCAAGCATCGTGATCATCTCTCCTTCAAATAAAGTCTACAACTTTGCTTTTAGGTTAGAGTTTGAAGCATCAAACAATGTAGCCGAGTATGAGGCATTGCTCCTTAGGATAGAAACCGCTAAAGATATGGGGATAAAAATGTTGAACATAAAAGTTCATTCAGACTTAGTTGTCCTCCATATTAAGAATCAATATCAATGCAAAAATGATAGACTGAGGAAGTATAGAAATGCCACATGGGACACTATGGATTAGTTTGATGCACTTAACATTCAAAAGATCCATAGGGAAATGAATGGGTTAGCAAATAAATTGGCAGTAGCAGCATCCACCCTCCAGCCATTAGATGAAATGATTAGTGGGAATGGAAAGATGGAAATTAATTTCAAACCTTCAATTCTGGATAATATAGATCACTGGAAAGTGTTTAAAGATGATGAGCAACTCTTGAGATTCATCCACAATCTACAAGAGTTTGAAGGTTGCAAGATCAGTTATTAGCAAGAGGGTAAAGAGTATTAGGAGTGTGAGGATAATGTAAGGAATCACATCCCAAGTAGCCTTATAGCTTTCAAGAATCTTTTTGATCGACAGGATCATCATAAAAAACAAAAAGAAGAAATAAAAATTGGGAATTATATGGAAATAATCATAGGAACTGATAAGGACCCCAAGTTAATAAAAATTGGAAAAGTTACTTCGGAAAAGGAAAGGAACAATTTGATCAACTTAATCAAAGAGTATAGAGATGCCCTGGCCTTTAATTATGATGAGCTTAAAGCATATCGGGAAGATGTGTTTCAACAAACTATTCCCCTCAAAAAAGAGGCTAAGGAGGTCAAACCTTTCTGACAAAAACTTAGGTGAATAAATCCTAAGTTGGCCCGCATTGTGCAGAAGGAACTTCAGAAGATGTTAGCAGCAGGGATCATAGCACCTACAAGACATTTATATTGGTGCTCCAACTTAGTTGTTGTCAGAAAGAAGAATGGGTCAATTAGAATATGTATAGATTTTAGAAATCTGAATACATCATGCCTTAAATATAATTACCCATTACCCGACATGGAAACATTGCTTCAAAGAGTAACAGGATCGGGAATGATGTCCATGTTGGATGGATTTTCCAGTTATAACCAGGTGTTGGTAAATAAGGAGGATCAACATAAGACTACATTCACCACACCTTGGGGTACCTATAAATTTTTAAGAATTCCTTTTGGCTTATTGAATGCTAGTGCCACCTTCCAAAGAGCCATGGATTTTTCCTTCAAAGAACTTATAGGAAAAATAATTGAAATATATCAAGATGACTTAACTGTTTTTTCAAAGGAAAGATCTAACCACAATTCATCTTAGGCAGGATTTCATAAGATGTCGAAAATATAGTATTTCCTTGAAGCCCTCCATGTCAATCTTTGGATTTGATGAAGGAAAGTTGTTGGAGCACATCATTTCTAAGGATGGTGTCAAGGTTGATCCTAAGAGAGTTGAGGGCCATTAAGAGAGTCCCCTTGCCTCAGAATCTAAAAGCTCTCCAATCTTTCAATGGTCAGATCAATTTCATAAGAAGATTCATCCCAAATTTAGCAGAATTAATGAAACCTCTACAAAATTTATTAAAGAAAGATGCTAAGTTTGAGTGGAAGGATGAAGGGAAAGATGCTTTTAAGTCTATCAAAGATGCCATATCCATGTCCCCGGTCTTGATCAGTCCAAATTATTCCAAGGAATTCCAGATATTTTCCTTTGGCTGAGAAGACACCATTGCCGGTGTTTTGCTTCAAAAGAATAAGGAGGGACAAGAGAAACCTATAGCCTTTATGAGTAGAGCCTTGCAACATTCAAAGTTGAACTATACCACCATGGAGAAACAAGCCTATGCTCTTGTCAAGTCCCTTAAATATTTTAGAACTTATGTAGGTTACTCCAAAATCATTGGGTATGTACCCCATGCAGCTGTCAAGGATATCATGTCTCAACAAGATTGTCTAGGAATCAGGGGTAAGTGGGTTTCAAAGATTCAAGAATATGATTTAGAGATAAAACCTACTAAGTTAATTAAGGGACAAGGTCTTGCAAAGATGTTGACCCAAGGAAATGAAAAGGCTTTAGGAATAATCTTCCAGAACAGTGACTCAGAACAAAGTGTATCAGACGAGCTTCAGAGATTAGAGCAACACCCTTGGTATACCGACATCATCTTTTTCCTCCACAACCTTGCATGCCCTGATCACTTACTTGGCCATAAAAGAAGAGCATTAAGGTTAAAAGCAACTAAGTATTGTTTAACAAAAGATGGTTTGGGTTGGAGAAACCCCGATGGTTTAATACTTAGATGTGTCGATGAACCTGAGTCCAAAAAAATCATGGTTGAGTTCCATTCAAGATTTTGTGGTGGACATTTTGCAGCAAGAACAACCCCCCATAAAATCCTTACAGCAAACTATTATTGGCCGAACCTATTTTCAGATGTGCAAAAGGCTATCAAAGTTTGCCCCCAATGTCAGTTATTCACCGAAAAGCAACAAATGAAATCCTTTACTTTAAATCCAATAGTAGTCCAAGCCCCTTTCTAGCAATGGGGGCTCGATTTCATCGGTAAGTTCAAAGATAACTCGAGCAATGGTTATTCTTGGATTCTTACCACCACTGATTATTTCACCAAGTGGGTAGAGGCGATACCCACCAAGAAGGAAACCGATGATATAGTCATGGATTTCTTAGAAGATAAGATTATCACAAGATTCAGTGTGCCAACCAGAATCATCACAGATAATGGCCCATGCTTTGTTTCCTCCGAGATGTCATCCTTCTGTTTCAAGTACGGCAATGTCCTATCCCATTCATCCAATTATTATCCCCAAGGAAATGGTCTAGCTGAGTCAAGTAACAAGAACTTAATGACCATAATCAAGAAAATTGTGGGTGACGATAAGAAGGTTTGGGATAGCAAGATCAAATTTTCATTATGGGCCAATAGAATCACAAAGAAAAGTTCAACTGGGAGGATCCCTTTTGAAATTTTCTATGGCCTAGATGTCACCTTACCGGTCCATTTAAAGCTTCCAGTATATCAGCTTCTCCAGACCTTCAGCTTAGATCAGGAGGCCATGCAGAACAGAATAAACCAATTGATCGAGTTAGATGAGAGTAGAAGAAATTCCCTTGACCAAAGTATCAGAAACTCAGACAAGGTCAAGAGAACCTTTGATATATCTACCCAGCTGGGATCCTTTCAAGTAGGTGACACAGTCTTGCGTTGGAACAAACGACAAGAGAAACCTGGGAAAAACGGAAAGTTCAACAACTTATGGTTGGAGCCGTACATCATGGATAAAGTAGCAGGAACGAATTCTTTCTATCTAAATGACCTAGAAGGAGAAAGGTTGAGCCTTCCAGTGAAAGGTTTCCTCCTCAAGAAGTTCTTTGCTAAGACAGTTTGATGCCTTTATTGGCATCGGTGGTTCTAGGGCCAATTTCTAAACCTTGCCCTGCATGTACTTTTAAATTTTATGTATCATATTGTTGTATTATAGATATTCTTGTATTATAGGTGTTTTGTACCATGTTACTAATCTTGAAAATTTTCTTTTGTATATTAGTTTTGTAAAATATTCCCTTTTTGCACATCATAGACTAATTATGTACATTATTTTGCTTTTATAGTTGATTTTATATATATACATGTTACTGACAAACTCTAATTGCTATGCAAGACCCAGAGATTCTGGAGTTCTCACATCCTCTGCTTTAAACAAAAGATCAGTTAGGGAATGTGTCCCTAAATGGAGCCAGAATGTTACCACCTAAGTTGTACTTAGTGGTTTTTTATCAAGTGAGCCTGGTGAACCGGACAAAGATAACTTGTTCGGACTTCAAAAGACCTTCAGTCTTGCTTCTAGGAAGCTTTGTTGTACTATATCACATGTTCATACCCCATAGGGGAATTGTAATAAATGTTCTAGCATGATAGTGTCTATAAAAGACTCAATATCTTAGACTTTATTTGTCAATCCGATCAGCCCAGGGTGTTTTTTTCCCTTGGTTATTATTGGTTGTTGAATAAACAACTGACAATTTATGAGTTTTTCACTCCATACCTCCAAAGTTGGGGTGGTCGGCTTGGCATTTAGGCCTACTGAGTTTATTAGATTCTATGTGTCAATGTATAAACATGCTAGGAATCATGGTCGAGTCATATGAACATGTCTAAGTCCCCCCTAGGTTTTTTCAACTTTTTTTATTTTTTAATTTTTTTCCAGTGTTTTTTATTAAAATTTAATTTTTCCAAAACTTAGGCTATTTTTTTAATAATTTAATTGGAAAATTTGTTTTTTAATAAAAGTGGGCCAAATAATCAGTTTCAATCATGTAGGTGCTCATTTTCAAGCTAAGAGCACCATGTAAACCCATGGACCCACTTTTTTCAGGTTTTAAGTGATTTTCCATCACTCGGGTCAGAAAACCTCAAAAATCAATTATTGATTATTTTAATTAATAAATTGATGAATAATGGAACAAATCCAAAATCCTAGATCAGTGAATTCTCAGCCAATTTGATTGAAATCAGTAAGATCTGAACCAGATTGACTGGATCTGACAAATCCTTTACTGAAGGAGGTGATTTGGATAGATCCAGAGTTGATCTTCAGCATCCTTCATGGGGAATTGCACCCTCTCTCTCTCCTCCACACGTGTGGGCTCTCCTGGAAGCTCTGTGGATTGATGTGTCAGTTTGTGGGTTGATGTGTCAGCTCAATCAGCTCCCCGATTGACAAGTAGGCTTATTTTGGCTTCATATCAGCATTGATAGACTCTCCCTTAGCTGCAGTGGTCTGTCTCCTTGGGATTTGCGTCCCCCCTAGGCTAGATCTCCTATTTTTTTTGTATAAATAAAGCTCAGGCTTACTCTTCCAAGCTAGTTAGAGTTGGATTAAGGAGCTGTTGCTGTTGTAATACTGTGTAATATCTTTTTCTATTGGAATAAAGTGAAGCTTTTGAGGCCAAATCTGTGTAATGCTTTCATATGTGTGGATTTAACATTGTCTTGCAGCTTTTTACCGTTGGTTTTCTCTCAATTTATGCATTTGAATCCTGTCTGGTTTAATGATTCAGTTGAATCAATAGGAGTATAGCTGGGCAATTAAGATTAGTTGATTTTCAATATCTCATAGTATATATGCTTAAAGATTCAGATCATAATGTTTAAATAAGTTTATTTGCATGTAGTCCCTCTCTTTCTTCATATATTTCTATCCAGATCTCATCAGGTTTTGTGCAGGATTTTTTGTTAGTTTTCAGGTAACAGGGGTTGGACGAACTGTGGATCTAGCTTGATTCCACTGGGCATATAACTATTTTGTGAAGGCATTTTCCCTCAACATTCCACTAACTAGTCTTCTTTGCAGATCCATTCCCCGGCAGTAAGCACTCTTCCTTTTCGTCTTCCTCCTTCAAATTTATTCAAAATCAGTCCGGTTACTTGTTTTGAAGCTTTAAATTTGTTTAGATATATCAATTTCATAGTTCATATTACATATATATTTCTGCCTTAAAGCTCATAAAACTATATCTCATTCCTAAAGAAATTTTTACAAGCATCCTAGATCTAGTTTTAGGGAAAATTGTCATTTTTCAAGGTTGTGAAAGTAGATCTAAAGATTGTTGAATGCATGGTTTTTTCCTTAGAATATAAAAATTTATATTCAGAAATTTAAGTGCTTCATATTTTCTGCCCCCAAATCAGGCCAAGATCCCAAGGAAAGCTTTCTTTCCTTGGTTCGTTTTCCACTTCTTTAAAAACTAGTTTTAACTTAGAATTTTTGGGTAAAAAGTTTGTTCAACCAAAAGCACTTTCAAAGTACTTTTGCACATATTTAACTGTGATAAGATTTCTATTTTTTAGTAGGTGTAACAAAAAAGAGGAGGATGCGCTGTCCAGAAAGTATTTTTTGGACCATTCGAAACCCCCCAAGGGGTCTCCGTCTTCCAAAAATTTCAAATTTTTGCAATTTGTAAACCTTTGGTATCATTCCATATAAGGACCAAGTGGATTAATTTCAGTTTTTTGATACTGTAATCACTACTAATAAAAAGAAAAATATTTTTTGAATAGGCTCTTTCGAGCCTATTCACCATCCCCCCTGGGGGGATTTGCGTCTATGTCTTTTTTTACTTTTTGTTCATCTGTTTTTAATATAGTGTAGTTCTAATCTACATGGAAGTATAATTTGACTTATAATCATTACCATATTCCATATCTGGTTGTTTCGAAGTAATTTTAATACGTACCCCACGAGCCTCCTTTTGAGCCGAAAGGTGAAGAAAGGGTCGTGATAGTCTAATTAAAAAATTGTGGTTTGCTTATTTATTTATGCTTCATCTTCTATCATCATTTGTTTTAGTAATCATAATAAAATTAACCCCTCTTTGATTCCCTGATTGAGGTCCACTTGGACCAAAAGAGGTTCCTGGAGGGTTTTATTTTTAACAAGAACACCTCCTTTAAAATTTATTAAAAGTAACAAAGAATCCAGTCTGTATGATCTGCACTTGGCTGTGGTTCACCCGATCAGTCAAGCTGCATCAAAAGAACTTGAGTGACTAGATTAATTAGTCTTCACCTCCCAAATTGACAAACCATCAGGCGAAAATCCAACACCTCGAACAAACTGTAAGCGGTGGAAAAATACCCAAAGGAGTGGGAACAATTGGAAAGTGACCTTGAGGCGCCAATCTCTGTCACACCTTGATGGGTGCATTATGAACAATAGTCTCCAAGCCTCCATTCCGACCCACAAACACATTGCGGGTAGCCGTGAAATTTCACTTTTGGACATACTCCAAGTACCCCTCAGGTATATCTCGAGTCCATTTTTCGCCTAATTTAATTCATTCACATTCCACATTAATTTAAAATATACCAAGAGACATTTGCAAAACATTATTTCAAGCACATGCAAGAACATTATTTTTTCTGTTGACTCCATTTAAGGCACTGGTGATTTATTTCTTTCGATTATATATATATTGATTGTCATTACTATGCTTATATGCTTTAAATCTTGCATCTTGTTATCTTTTGTTTCCACTGGTTAATTTCAAAATTCCTAAACAACTTAATCAATATAACACCATCACACTAAATAATTATCCTTAGTAACTTAATAGGGTCTACCCCCCTTGGCTTTGTTAGGAGTTGAGCCTAAACGGAGGAGTCAAGAACAAGGTGACAGCCTTGACTCGAGACTTGCCCCCAGGGACACATCGAGTGGCTTGAAGATTTCTGCCATGTAACCAAGGTGTGTGAAAGGTGGAAATAGATCAGAAATGTAGCCCTCGGGATGCTTCATGTATATCTCCTCATGAAAATATCCATGCAAAAAGGCTGACTTAATATCCATATGATGCACTTCCCAGTGCTTAGATGCTGAAATTTCCAAAACTAGGAAAATGGAGTCCATTTTTGCAACCGGTGCAAAAGTCTCATGGTAGTCCACACCTTTCCTTATATTTGCAGGTGCTTCCATCTGCAACAACCTTAGTCCGAAACACCCACTTGCATTGAACCAATTTCCTTCCCGGAGGAAGAGAAACTAGCTCCCAAGTAGTGTTTTTCTGAAGAGAATTCATCTCTTCATCCATGGCAACTTGCCATCTCAGATCCTTCTGAGCATGGTAGTAAGACTTAGGGTTTGAAATTATCATCAAATAACAAGACTCGGGAAGAAAATAATCAGGACAAGAGAGCGCAATACCTGCTCTTTGGAAATCAGACCGGGTTCTCCTTGGATCATCCTTATTTCCAATGTTATCTCATCCGGAGGAGAGTGTCTGTCGGACCCAAGTTGGGAGATGATTTTGCACTTTAGGTTTTGATTCAAGATCTGATGTTTGTCATACACTGATATCAGAAATTAGAGGATCCAAATCAGGTTCATCACCCCCAATTTCATCATCCAAATATTCAATAGAATAGGAAGGAAATTCAGCAGTTCTCTCCTTCACTAGTTCCACCTCTTGAAGAGGCGCATCGAACTTGACACTCCTTTCGATGATGATCTATTTTGTTTTGATATCCAGCAGCTTGGAACATTTTGATTCATTAGGATACCCAATAAACAAACATTCTATGCTTTGCAGTTGCAAATCCATCCTTTTATCAAGTGGAATTCGGGCCCATGAAGTGGACCCAGACACCCACAGATTCGACACATTTAGCTTGTGTCTGAAGTATTCCTCGAAAGGGGTCTTCCCTTTCATGGATGAGTGTCACACTCTATTTTGAATATATGCTGTAGCATGCATGGATTCAGCCCACAAATTTGCAGCCAACTTCTTTGATTCCAACATACAGGTGGTCATCTCCTTGAGAGACCGATTCTTCCTCTCCGCTACACCATTCTACTGGGGAGTGTAGGGAACTGAATATTGGACCTGAATACCACTTTGGGAACATATATGTAGTAACTCATTACTAACATGCTCCCTACCATTATCAGATCTCAAGATCTCGATCTTTTGGCCAGATGCATTCTCAATCAAGGCCTTTAAATCAGTGAATTTTTCACAGACTTCAGACTTCTTTTTGATAAACAAGACCCATGTGTACCTAGAAAAATAATCAATAAAATTCAAAACGTACCTTGATCCATTCATGGATGTGATAGGCATGTGACTTCTGATATCAGAATGTATCAATCCCAAGATGCATGATGCTCGGCTTGCCTTCCCCCGATCGAACTTATGCTTAGGGTGCTTTCCAACAAAACAGCCCTTGCAAATTCCAGTGGTTGCCTTGATGACCGGGAGGCCTTCAACCATAGAATTTTTCTGTAATTGCTGCAATTATTTGAAGTTTAGATGGCTGAACCTCTCATGCCACAGTCTACTAACTTCATTTCCATAAGTCAGAAATGCGGTGGGATTTGCATCCGCCACAAAATGGGAGAACTCATAGGCTTTTGCATGATGGTTTGCAAGGCCTTTTGCAACAAGTTTCCTGGATGCAAGTTCTGTGATCTCTACATCATCCGGGCGGAAGGATACTCTCTTGGGAACTCCCATATGTGTCATTTGATAAACACTAAGGAGGTTTGATGCCAAAGATGGTACATACAGAACATTTGAAAAGTAGCGATGTTCAAGATCTACAGTACCTTGTCCTTCAGAAATGATGGTGGAGTCATCTCCCATGTGGATGGGAATGGATTTGCCAGTCTCCAAATATGAGAAGGAGTCTCTTTCAGCCATCATGTGGTTTGAAGCTCCAGAATCTATCAAGAGTGCTTTGGACTTCGAAGTGCTTGCCATGAGGGAATGACCTCTTTCATGATGTGGTTCCCGATGTTGCTGATCTCTCCTCCGAAATATTTCTGGAAGATTGATGTGATTTCTCTCAAAGAGAGAGGTAGCTTCATCAAGTTTCTTTTTCATGCAGGCATGTTCAGGGTGGAATCCCTTCCTGTAATATGGACACTTGACTTTTTCCTTTCCATGATGCCCTTTTCCTTTGTTCTTCTTTGAGCCAGAAGACTCTTCATGCTGCTGGTTTTCAACTTTAGGCTTAGGAGCTTAGAATTTGGTTTTTGGGTTCTTCTGCTGCTTTACTTTACCCTTCAGATCTTTGGGCCCCGAGACATGGAGGGCTTGATCACGGGAGGATCTGATGATCCCCATCTGGACAAGCTTATCATGTTCACTTGTTAGGGACTCAATGAAGGCATTGAGTGAAGGAATCTTCCATCCAGGGGTTGTGAGCTTCCCCACACGGAATGCAGAGACAAAAACCAAATAATCAGCTCCAAGTTTGGAGAGTATGACGAGGATGAGCTGATCATCCTCCTTCTCCACCTTACATTGCTTCAACAGTAAAACAATGTGCTTGAACTTTGTGAAAAATTCATTCAAGGTATCGAAATTGGAAGGTTGGAGAGACATCAACTCATTCACAAGCTGGTATACTCTAAAATTATCTTGTTTTCCATACAGGATTTCCAATTTGTCCCAGATTTCCTTTGGAGTCTTCAATCCCAAGAGATGGAAAAGAAGATCCCAAGAAACAGAGAGGTACAATAATCCAAATGCTTCATCTTTCTTGTTCAAGAATATAGCTTTGTCTGTCACAGAAGTAGGCTCTTCTTCAGTTTCCATAGTGACTCCATAGAGTCCTCTGGCATGTAGCTAGATCTCCATGTCTCCTTTCCATGAGTGGAAATTGAACGGAGTCAAGAGTTCTACGGAAGAAGCCATCTAAAACTGCTAGAGCGAATGCTTTCACCTATTAAAAACCTACAAATCAAAACAAAAGGGGCACCGTAAGGTCAGACAACCTGCACATTCTAGGCTTTCATCACACCCAGCATAGTCGATCAAGCAAGCTTGACCAACAATTTCCTTACGTGGGGTATTAAGTGGTAAGCCTTGGCTTCTGGTGTAGTGCTGGAATTTTTGAGCTTTGCTCAATTTTTCATGCAATATCTATCAAAAAACTTGTTTTTGAGAGATCTAAGCTTCATCCTGCTGTGACCTCCGAGACCATATTAATTTGTCACAGTAGTCTAGGAACTGAAAATACAGTCCCAAAAAGAATTCAGAAAAATATGCATAAAATTGGCAAAATGGTGTTGCAATGGAAGTAGTAGCTCTGTATAATCAAATGAAAGAATGATGATACAATACAATGATCATGCCAGATGCATGAATGCCAAGACAATTTTAATTCCTAAGGAGGTCATTCGAATTGAATGAGTGAGTCTAGCTTAACTAAATGTAAGCCATACTAGTGAACACTCAAGTTAACCATTGATCAAAACCCTAATTGAATCAACTGAGTCCTAACTGAAGTCAGAGTGCAATAAATGACTAATTCTAACTGAAAGTAGCTCAGACACATGTCACTGCAATCCAACCAACAAGTGGTAGTGCATCAATGACTCCAATGAACCCCGATGAGGTTAACTAAAGTCTAACTGACCATCAGAAGTGGTTGGAGGCGCCCATGTTGACTCTAATTCATTAAATATTAATTAAATAATAAATTTAATGAAAGGAGGTTCCTTCACTGCTTTGTTTAACTGATTGTAACCATTATTTATCAATTAAGTACATTTATGACACTCAGATCACCCCCAGAGTGCTCCAGTTAACCTCCCCGAATGAAGGAGAAGGCTTAGTTGGCCTCCTTGACTAAAGGTAGGCATGGGTGTTCTCATGCTAATGTCATACAGTTCTCCTCTGATGTCAATTAAGTCAATAAGACTTAGGATAGTGGTTTAACTAGGCCAAATTGACCAAAATGAGTGTGTATGGTGGTAAATGTCTCCAACAGAAGAAGCATCACCCGTGGAAGAAGACTTGTGTATAGAGTAGCATGAAGCTCTCCAAATAGAAGTTCCCTAGGAGATAAGACCTTTGTCTCCAACGAATTCGAGTACCAGGACACAAGAAATTGTTGAAGAAGACCTAGGACTAAGAGCTGGTGAGTTTGGTATATGGAGTTGACTAGATGACGAAGTAAATGATGATAATGATATAGTGATTCATCGACCAGAGGAAGGAAACTGGGTAACACTTTAGGCGTACCCTTCCAACTGAAGTATCCACTTAATTTACCCGACACATGAAGGAGCACCCCCCCTGCCAAACACAGCTTTGGAAAATACAGAATAGTCGGACCTGCAGACAAATCAGTGTAGTTAGACATCAACAGGAGAAGTCAATCCAAACTGACTGCTTGTCAAAGAAGAAATGACAAACAAAATGACCGACAGGAATGAAATTTCCTTCGACAACATCTCTGTACAACACAACAAACAGAACATCCCACTACCCTCACCCCCACCACCACCACCGCCACCTCATGGAGAAGAAAATGACAACGAGAACGACATGGGTCACAGATCAATGCATATCCCTCTATACGAGGGTGAAGAAGATCCTAGATGACATTGGTTCATCTGTGAGTCAACATGGGAGGCAAATCAGGTTACAACTGAAGATCAACAGATGGCACAGTTTGTCAATGCCTTGAGGAAAAGAGCATTAACGTGGTATATGACCTATATCGAGAGAACTCTTCAAGCATCTAAAGCAGAAATTAAAACGCAATTCTTGTCTTTCTTTAAAACTCCAGACACAAAACATATTGCAGCCAAAAAGTTGAAAACAACATCTCAAAAGCCAGCAGAGTCTGTCCGAGAGTACGACAAACGATTGAAATACCTCCTCAGCCAACTAGATTATGTAATTGATGAACAACTATTAATTCAATGGTCTCTTATAGGTCTATCACAGAAAATTCGGTGGCACATAAGCTTGGAGATGTTTAAAACGTATGAAGATGCACTTACCAAAGCTCTGCAAGTGGAGATGGACGAAGATTTCCCAGCATATCCCATGGATACTAGACTGGAAGAACAGCTAGAAATTATGCAGAAATCATTGAAAGAGTTGAACCTTAAGAATCAGGATGTCTGGTGCACAAAATGCTCAACGATCAGACACACTAAAAATAACTGTCGATAAGACATAAATCGACAGGATGTTCGATTTGTTCAGACAAAATGCTTCTGCGACATCTGCCAAGAACATGGAGAACACGCAACGAAAGATTGCCCGTATAACATGAAAAATGACAAAGCATCTTGGTGTGCAATCTATGAAGTAAAAAGTCACGCAACAGTTGACTGCCACTTAAAA
The DNA here is from genome assembly GCA_001517045.1 of Pseudotsuga menziesii. Lineage (NCBI taxonomy): Eukaryota > Viridiplantae > Streptophyta > Pinopsida > Pinales > Pinaceae > Pseudotsuga > Pseudotsuga menziesii. Next base: position 105,559 of record LPNX010739953.1, read on the forward strand.
TTAAAGAACCAACAAAACTACCAAGCAGTCTACCAGACAAATGCAGTTGCACAAAACAATGATAACAACCAACGAAGCAATGATCAAAACGAACCGAATAATCAAAGATATCAAGGTCGTCGATATGAGTGTCGGTTCGACAACCATCATGGAGGATATGGAGGTCGAGGTTGATTCTCTGGGAATCGTGACAATCGACCACGTCAACCCATCCAGTGTTTTACATGCTATAAAGAAGGTCATTGACATGCAGAATTCCCATACAAGGACTGAATCGATTTAAAATTTTGTACTAGCTGTGGAGTCAGCGATCACTCATTAGAGGATTGTCCTACTATGCTTGATAAAATCAATAAAAAGAAAAATGTTAATGTCTTGTCGTGCGTTCAAAAACATGATGTAATCAACATGAATAACCTACATATAGTAAACCAACAAGGGACAAAAATTGGGAGTGATAATCCACGCATAATCAAAATAAAATAAAAGAACGGTTATCCTTACCCAGCTCCACAAAAACAATTGTATAATGACGCAACAAATATATTTAAATAATTTTCTAGACAAGAAGAAGATGATGATAGTCGACAAAGCACAGTTAAAAAATTAATGCGTTTAATACAAGATGATAAAGCAGTATCTAAAGTCATTGAATTATTGTATAATATGAAGCATAACAATAATATAGAAAAGCAAACAAAAAACATATGCATTCTAAATCAAAAGGACAAAAGTGATGCCAACCCACTTGTCGACCTAGAAATTGAAGGATACCATGTTCGACAAGTTGTACTCAACTTCTACTCACAAGTAAATATTATGACTTGCAACACTTGGGAACAATTGGGTAGACCTCGACTATATGAGTCAGGAATATACCTCAAATTATCCGACCAAGTTCTGATTAAACCTATCGAAGTTTGGAGAAATGTCGATACGACAATAAAAGGAATATCGACCAAAGTTGACTTTGAAATTATTGACCCTAAGGAAGGATCTAGTTCCTTCCTAGCTTTAGTAGGTCAACCTTGAGGAAGAAAAATGAAAGCATCGATATCTTTAGACAAAGAAATGATAAAACTAAAAGGGAATGGACAGAAATTCATAGTACCTATCCACCCATCCCAAGGAGAACCGTGGATAGAACTTATTGATGAAGAAGTTGACATCCGACAACTATACCAAATACAAAATAATGAAGACTACACATAACCCAATGCCTATGGAGAGCTTCACTTAGGCAATCAAGACTCAGTAGGATACAACTCATACACAAAATTATATGATTGGGAAGTTGAAAACTATGAGACACAAGAAAGAGGTTGCTAGACCATTCAGACAGTACAGAAGAAACCAGTCCAATATTGTCTCTTAGTTTCCATTATCCAAAAAATATTTGAAAAAAAAAAGCAGGGAATACCCTACATTAAAACCAACAAATATAGGTATCAAAAAAATCCCAAGATACAAAGAAAGAGAATCACCAATTATGCATATAGAACAAGTATCTAGGAACATTGGTGAACATGGTCGACTACAAAGCCTAGTAGAAACCTTCACAGGACAAGCTGCTAGATGGTGGGATACCCATCAATCAAGATTGCAGACATGGAAAACAACTTCGACTTACTTTGTAGAAATATTTGGAGGAAAAAGGCTAACCAAACAAGCCCAAATACCTATGTTCATCTAGGGGCAGGACCTAGAAGAACACATAAGAACATGCGAAAGAGAGTGGAAAATACTTGGATATAAAGACGAACGTACATGGCCACACCTGTTTCAATCAACGTTATCCGACTTACCAAACAAATGGTACAAAATGGAAGAAGGACGGGGTGAAACATTTTAATGGCACGAACTTAGAGAGAAATTCATCAAATACTTCAGCTTTATACCACAAAATGAAAAGTTAGTCAAAACTGCAAAACAAATCAAAGCATTTCTAGAACCAACCGGGAACAACACCCTAACACAAAATTATGACCAACCAACAATAACATGTAATAACATACAAACCAAGACAATACCACAGTCAACAAGACTACAAATGGAAAACAAAAATACGAAAGGGAAAAGATTTCGATGGAAATCATACCATTCAGAAACAACAAAACCAATTCACACAGAACTTAAAGTCGAGACAACTGACAAAGAAGATACTGACCGAATGACAGTAGCAGACTTTCCTGCTACATTTTCACAATTTAAAGAAGGGATCCAACCGATCAATGAAGATAAAGCACTAGAATGGTTAGATGCCAAAGTTAAAACTAAAGAATTTGACATATCAAATGATGATCGACCAAAAATGGAAAAAATTGGCGATTACTGGAGTGAAGAACAAATAACCGAAATAGTAAAATTACTAAAAGAATTCCAGAATGTATTCACTAGAGACTACAAAGATCTCAAAGGTCTAGTCCATGAAATGGGAGAAATGAAGATTGACATTAAACCTGATGCCCAACCTGTAAAGAAGAGGCCATATAAATTAGCTCATAAATACAAAGAGATAGTCAAGAAAGAGATTCATAATATGCTTGCAACGGGAATTATCTACCCTCTTGACCAATCAGAATGGGAAAGTCCAATGGTTGTACAACCAAATAAACACAACCCAACAAAGCTAAGGATCTGTGTCGACTTCAAAGAATTAAACAACATCACCTTAACAGACCCATTCCAACACCCTATGCAAACAAAATCCTAAATGAAGTTGCAGGACATGAATGCTACTCGTTCACAGACGGATTCTCAGGTTATAACCAAGTACCAATAGCTAAAGAAGATCAGAAAAAGATGACATTCATATGTGAATTTGGATCATTTGCATACAGAGTTATGCCCTTTTGTGTAAAAAACGCACCTGCAGTATTTTCGAGAATAGTGGTCAAAACATTTCAAGAATATATCTACAAAACAATGGAAGTATATTTCGATGATTGGACAATATACTTTATGCTGAAAGATCAGTGCAAATGGCTAAGGCTCATGTTGGACAAATCCAGTTATCTCTTAACATAAGGAAATGTATATTCCTAACTCCTATAGGGATACTATTAGGACGCATTGTATGCAAAGAAGGCATCAAGGTCGACTTTGCAAAAATAAAAATTATCCTCGACTTAAAACCACTAGTGAACCCAAAACAAGTCAGGGTACTACTTGGTCATACAAGATATTACAAGAAATTTATGAGATACTACTCAGATATGACCTATCCATTAGAATAACTATTAAGAGAAGAATAGGAGATCGACTGGACAGATGAATGTAACATATCATTTGAAACACTAAAAAGGAAGCTAGTAGAGGCACCCATCCTAAGATTCCAGAATTGGTCGATCAAATTTCATGTACATATCGATGCATCAGGCCTAGCAATAGGAGCAATCTTAACACAAATAGGGGACAATGGAATGGATTATCCCATAGTTTACAGCAGCAAAAAACTCAATAAGGCAGAAAGAAACTATTCAACAACAGAGAGAGAAGCATTAGGAATGGTTTTTGCACTATAGAAGTATCGAAATTACCTACTAGCCAACCCTTTCATCTTTTATACTGACCACCAAGCATTCAAATACCTTGTAAATAAACCCTTACACCATGGGAGAATTTGTCAATGGCTACTACTATTCCAAGAATTCGAATTTGAAGTCGTTGTTAGAGCAGGAAAATTAAATGTCGAACCCGACCACTTATCGTGAAGCGACACATGAGAGGAGGCAATAGGAGTCAAAGATGAACTACCAGATGCACACTTATTTCAAATAGAAGCAGTCCCAGCAGAATTAGAGGAAATAGCTCAATTCTTAGAAAATGGTCAAGCACCAGAGGGCATGAGGACGAAAAATAAACGAATCTTAGCTATGAAAGCTACACCATATAGCCTCATAAATGTATTTTTATATAAAATGGGCCTGGGTGACATCCTTAGAAGATGCATATTAGAACACGAAAGAGATAATATCATGTCTGAAGCACACTATGGACCGGCAGGAGGACATTTTCAAGCAGACACAACTGCCAAGAAAATCCAACAGTCAGGGATATGGTGGCCAACACTATACAAGGATTGTAAAAAATTTGTTAGCCAATGCGATAGATGTCAATGACTAGGTCGATGTCTTCCTAGTGTAGAAATTCCCTTGATATTAGTAAACCCAAGTTTGATATTTGAAATTTGGGCCATCGAATTCATAGGACCATTCCTGATACCAGCAAAAAGAACAAGTGCAAGATACATAATAACAGCAGTAGAATATGTAACCAAGTGGACAGAAGCAGGACCAATCGACACATGTTCCAGTGAGATAGCTGCTAAATTTATCTACGAAAATATAATTAATAGATTTGGATTCCCAATAACCCCAATCAGTGACCAAGGTTCACACTTTATTAACAAAACCATCAAAACACTAACAAACCAGTTCAAAATTGACCACGGACGTAGTACAACTTATCACCCTCAGTCGAATGGAGCAATAGAGGCATTCAACAAAACATTAACATGGGGTCTAACAAAAATCTACAATATCGACAAAGATGATTGGGACGAAAAGATACCTACAGTACTATGGGCTTACAGAACAACATACAAGCGTTTGACCGACCAAACACTGTTCCGACTAGTCTATGGCCAATAAGTAGTTGTTCCACTACATTTTCGACAACAAACACCTATCATAGCAGATATTTTACATGTCGATGTCAAAGAAGGCAAGAAGGACCGATTGATGCAATTAAGCAAGCTAGAGGAACACCGACTGCTCACTCTACAACATCAAGAAATAAAAAAATAGTAGTAGAAGGCTTGGCATGATCGCAATATCAAAAACAAAAATCTGTTGGTAGGGGACCTCGCCTTACTATATAACAGTCGAGTAAAAGGAAAACCCAAAAAGTTACACACATAATGGATGGGACCTTACATTGTCGAAGAGATTTATGCCAATGGATCCGTCCGACTAAGGACATTACAAGGCATAATATTTCATAAACTTGTTAATGGTGCCCGATTAAAACGGTACAAAAATTAAAACAAGTCTAGAAAAAAAAAAAGAAGAGACATACATATAACGACCATAACTATCAGACAAAAACTATAAAAATATAAAAAGCCTAAAAACAACAAAACATAACCAACACCCATAACCCAGGATGACAGGAAATTTTGAAAGATATAATAACCAGCGCTTCGATAATTGACACCAAACCCATCGACATACCGCCATCGACCATTCGCATGATCGACATCGACCGACGACCCCAAAGGTCAAATCACGCCTTCATGACTACGCACAGAAGGGGCGCCAAAATCAAATCACAATAAACGCAAACTCTAGAGACCATGATGGACCATCACTTTCGCCATTAATACATCCATCGACAGAGACGTCAACCACTCCACCTATAAATATCGGACTAGAAAAAGATCATTTACCGTATTTTGAAGAGATAGAACAATTCAATAGTTAGAAATTTGAGAGATGAGAACCTATAAGAAAAGTCAACCAAGAGACCAACGAGATGGCCATGAAGCAAACGAGATCTATAGCTACAAAAACAAGGGAACTACAATCAGCAGAAACCCCAATCATGAGACGACTAAGAAACATCAAGAACGCCAAAGTACAAGAAACCTCATGGGTGAAAACTTGGGCTAAAATCAAGGAATGGGCTTATGTCGACAAGAAACAGACACAAAAATGAGAGAAGATAAACCACAGTTCCATTATGAACTACATGAACACACCGTTCATGGCAAGTTTTGGAGGAGTGAGAGAAACCGTGGTAAAATTCATTATCAGCTGATACCACAACGAAAATTTTTACTTCGACAAGACAGTAGAAATATTTGGCGAAGTCATATACAAGCTGACTGGTCTCTCAAACCAAGGTGACCCCATCCTTGTCGTCATAAAAGAAGGATTAGTAGAACGATTAACAGGGACACCATCAGAAAAAACTCAAAAGGGCTAATGATCAATCAAATACAAGCCCAGACACCACAAATCATGGCCAAAATCATAGCAACAGGGCTCACCCCTACAGGACAAGGGAGTGACCTAAAGCTAGATATGTTAGAAGCGGTAGACACAATAGTAGAAACAAGAAAAGTGTATAGGTGGGCTCAGTATGTTGCTAACATGCTCAAATCTATATGTGAGAAGTGTCAGTAGTCGGCCAGAATTATAAGGTTTCCATCTCTGATACTCTATATAGTGATGTACCACTTGTGCTTAGTCGGGGACAAACAGTTCCAAGAACCACACAAATATCACATGTAGAGGTTCAAGCCATTTGTGTAGAATGGAACACTGAGGGAATTAGCAAACGGAAAAGTACTGTTGGAAAACTTGTTCCAAAACTTAAAAATCCAGACAACCAGATGGAGGGTGCCTCAGACCATCCGAAGAAGTTTGCCTAAAATAGCACATATCTAACTAGAACTCGACCACGCTGTAGTCTAGTATAAGTAGGGAGAAAAAGAAAAAGCAAAACCTCTCGACTATTACCCAACAGTCGAAGAGATTTTTCAAGAGCTAGCTCGACAATCAAATACAAAATTATCAATACCAGCAAAGGCTAAAGAAGTAAACCTACAAATTAAAGAACCACTGACCTACCAGGAGAAGGAGGAGGACTATGAACTCTGACTATATATCAGCACCTTCGTGTCGGAAGAGACACCAGCAGAAGACACTAACAAACTACAAATAACAAATTTACCACCACCGACCCAAATGGGAAGTACACCGATTGAGCATCAGGTGACTAAACCAGCGGAGAAAAACATCATCCTGGTTCACCAACAGGAGGGAGGAGAAGGACTAGAGGAAGACATTGAATCTGACAACCCAGAATACGCTCTAACCAAAGAAAAAATCAAAAAGCTAGCAAGGGAAATAGAAGCTGCAAGAAGAAAGGAAACTTAGGAAAAAGGGAAGGGGAAGCGCAAGCTTATCCTCTCATAATCAGAAGATGAAGACGAACTAGTAGCTACGGCTGTCTACATCATAGAAGATGCTGTAGCGAACAAAGTTCCAGTCGAGACATAGTTCAGACGCTTCATCGAGACAGGAGCAAAGCAGGGGAGGCCGAGAAAGGTAAAAACTACAACCCCCTCAGTCGATGAAAACATTATCGACCTAGTGTCTACACTTCCACCCCCATATCCAACCCAGATTACACAGGAAGACACCACACAGATACCCACCATAAGCCCAGTCGACATTTGCAAAAATGCTATGCCATAAACCCTAAAAGAAAGGTTTGACCAGGATGGCGACTTCCAAGCATTCATTGAAAAACTTCCAGAACTATTTACTTCAGCCCAAAAAATTTCGACCAAGTGTTCTCTAGTCAAATATAGCACAACACGCCAACTCCTAGCACAGTAACTTGGCTAAATACCACAAAAACCAAGAACTATAGGAACTATTAAGTCGACTTTTGTAATAAATCCTGACACCTCTTCCAAAATTGTTGCAAGTCACACCACATCTATTATACCCTTAGATAACCCCCAGCCACCCCTAGCCAATGAACCAGTCGAAGGTATGGAAGAAGATAACCAGGACAACATCGTAGCAATCAATAAGGTAATCGACAACTTTTTCTTTGATGATCTTGACAAATCACCACCAGAAGTTGACAATCCATTGTTTCCTGACAATATCCCCACTACACCAATTACACCCAACCATTCACCATCTCCACCACCACTTCCCAATCCAGAACCTTTAACAAACCCTAAACCATCTATACCAAATCCTCCAGATACACATCCAGCTACAGGTCCCACCCAAGAAAGTCACCCAGAAGTTACACCAATTGTTGAAGATCAGTTACCAGAAAACCAACCACAAGAGAACCCACCACTTGCAGATGCACGGGCACAACAACAGACAGAACAACATAAACACAAGAGAAAAAGAGACAAAAAGAAGAAGGAACATCACAAAGAGCAGAGGCCGACAAAGATCCACCTTAGCCAGCTGGGATCAACTACTGCAGTCGACACAACAAAACTAAGAGATGAAGAGTTGGGACAACTCTTAGAAATTATGGCCACTGAGGCAAAAACAAGAAGCCAGACCAAACAACAACAAGTCGACAACATTAAGAATGAACAAGTTGAATTCCTGTCAAAGTGCAGAAACTTAGCTCAAACTATAATACCAGGGCCGATGGAAGCCGAAACCGACAAGCCACTAGAAAAAGCATATCAACTATTTGAGAGTGTGGTGGCGACACTACAAGTACACATACAAAATTAAAAAAAGATAAAAAAGAAGAGACATCTAGATTATTAATGCAACAGTACACATCATTCTCAAAAGCTTACAAAGTGCTGCAAGACCACTTGGAAGAATCTGTCATCACAGAGGAGGTACTCCATGATTGGCCTACTTATTACGGACAAGTATTTCAACAGACCCGACAGACTCGAGAACATATTCAAGCGTTGGAAAGAAGAAAAAGCACTGAAGAAGCATTGAGAAATACAATACAATATCAAATCGTATTGGAGGCAGCCAAACTACATAGACTAGAAAGACAAGCACACCAGTTGGTACAACAAGCACTCCCAAGCTTGGGTAGACTGGATACAATCTACCCACAGATGAAAATATTACTATAAGAAGCATAAGAAAAATATCAATTCTTGGGACCCGACATGGAAAGTATAGTAGACCTGCCCATCCAGGAGAAGATGTCGACTTTATCAAGCATCACAACATTGACCATAGACATCCAGAAAGCACTACAAAGTTGGACAAAATTTCAACATCAACTAGTCGTTACTGTGGAAGAAATTGTTGAAATATGCATACAAAAATGACCAACCATCCGACTACATAGCCCATGAAAACAAACAATAAAGTAACTATCTCAGACAGTACAAATTTTGAGTACCTCCTCTGTTTCTTCGGGACGAAGAAAGATTTTGCTCCTGGGGGAGATGTTGGAGGAGCTAGTTGGTGAGTCAACTAGTTGAACAACCGACTGATTAGGAGATCAGGTCGGCTGCATAAGTTCGTGTCGGTTGACCGAACCAACAAGTAGTTATATGTAACTATTTGTAAATCATATATATTAGGTTGTTGAGCCAGATGAGAACTTGGTTCAGTTCTGTGTAAGCCCTTTTACCTGTCATGCTTTTTCATTTATGATCTAGTTGATTGCTCAATCTACGATTTCATTTCCTGTTTAAAGGTTTATTCATATAAATTCTTGTATCCTGTGGGTGGAATTAGTATTTCATGTGTAATGTTTATGGCTTGTTGGAATGTGTTTGATCCCTAGTTTATCCAACTTGCATGATTCAATTCTATATTAGCTTATGGATGTTTATTTCCTCCTTGCTGATGAAGTTTTTAAAACCAAAACCCTAAAAACCAATTTTATTCTATTTCATTTTGAGATTGTGTTAGCTTGTTCTTGTGGTAGTCTAGGAACAATTTCTAGCACTAACAGGAAGAACATCAATGATAAAGAGGAAAATCAGGATAAGTGGCACGGGGCAGCTCAATGTGCCATTTGGCTGCAACACCAGTGAGTGTGCACTAGAATAACTGTAATTAGATAGAATCGTCCACTATGTTGTTGGAGGAACACCATAAGTGGAATGACATGATATGGTTCTAAGGGTCTTCTCCCGCATCTACCTCAAAATTAGGGATGTCTAAAGGTATTTTTGGAAGGCATGTGAGGCCACAATGGGTTAGGATGGATGGGTTCATTCATTAATCTTGCCAAATTATGCAGGTTGAGACTAGCCATGAGGGCCAACAATGGTGTTGGGGCTAGCGGGAAAATATTTACCGCCGGAAAATGGGGGTTGGTAGGGATGACTCTCAACAGTAGAAGTAGTCATTGGAATTGTATGAATAGTCAGAATAGTGGTAGAAGGGCCAATGCCCCCATGCATGAATGTATCAATATCGTGAACCATGGTGGCTAGAGTGGGGCCACAACTAGTGGGTATTGAACCAGCAACAATGTGTGTGGTGATGAGGGGCTCGTGAGGACCAGGACCTGTAGGTCCAACAGAAGGGATATTCGACATCACGGATGGAGTGTTCACAAGTCCACTACCAACAATCCCCCTTGGAAGGAGTTGGGAGGTGCACCAACCATGGAGCTAGATGGGGCAGTGAACAAGGTAGGTTTAGATTGATAGGAATCCAAATCTGATGTAGATGTAGTGTATGGCTATGAAGGTGGTGAAAAACTCTAAATATGGATTCGACGATGGTGGTTCAAAGAACCGAACTAAGGGGTATTCCCCCTAAGTATATGGGAGTATCATGGTGGAGAAATGGTGACGTGATGGTGTGCTATATGATGAATGAAGGCTCAAGGGTGGAAAAAACATGCTAAAAAATCTAACTACAACCGAGTGTGTAAAAGGAGAGCCGATAAATGGTCACACACATACCAAAAAGAAATCTCTAAAAAAAAACTGCAACATGTCATAGTAGGTGAGTCTACAATAAAGCGGCCAGAAATACAACACGAAACACTACCTATGAAGAAAATGACGCACTAACCTATGGGGTATAAGTGCAAGCAAGCTCCTAGGTCCAGGATGAAAGCCCCTCACAAATCGTATCCTCTGCTAGGTGATGAAATCTATAGTCAAACAATACAAAATGGAAGAAAAAAAGGCTAAGAGAATCTCACTACTAAGAGGGACATAGAGTAAAATATCCCTAAGAGACTGGAAACTGGGGTACGTCATTCTTGACACATTTGGGATGGTTTCCTGGCACTTCATCATTGTGGTCCTCGACACCTAGTATGGTCCCCAACATGCATGAGGAATATGAAAATGTATCCTTCAATACAGAGTGGAGTGCGGTATTCCACCCAGACTTCTGAAACCTCTTTATTGTGGCTTACCTCCATAGAGCAAGAGGCCCCTCGATAAACTAATTGTGACTATGTCAACAAATACTAGAAGATTTTGGTTCCCTAGATGACAACATCTATGTCTCATATGTAAGTTACAAAGGGGGGTTATTTGGATTCCTATCCCCAGTGTGCTAACCTAACTACAATATTGTTTTGGTCCTCAAGTGAGGTTACAATGTTGGTTGATTTAAGATTAATTTTGGTCCTCATCCACTATGCACTGGTGCACGACCAAATTTTGGATAGACACTGGGATTTGAAAGGCAATGGTTGATGGCATTCACAGTTCTCCGTTCTCCATGTCGAATGTGATCAACTTGGACACAGAGGGGTACATAGACCGAGGGCAACTAGTAAGGATTTTCGCTGCGTTGGGCAAGTTTTGAGTACCTCAAGGGAAAACATGGCGGTAGGTGTTTGGGCCAAATCATCCACTATGCTGTAGCTAACAACAGCTCTAGTCATGGCATTGTTGGCAACCCAGTGTATGGGGGGGCACGAAAAAGGTGGTCACTGAAGAAGTGCATTGGTTGTTTTAGACGTAGATGTCGCTAATGTGTCAGCGGGTTCGGTGTTGGTTCTATACTGATTTCATCTGGTTTGTAGATTGACCTCTTCAGTTGTCACAACTAGCAGGTGGTGGACACCTGTTTCTACCATGGGAAGTGCCCCCGGAGCATTGGGATTGGGCTGTGGAGGGTGTACGGTTTCCACCAATCCTTGGACTCATAATGGGTTTTGGAGCACCATAGGAGGCACTACTAGATTTCGATCCAAAATCCGACGGTTTTTTCCGACGGCGCGCGGATTTTTTATTTTAACAGTGCCAAAAATCAGGAAGATAAATTTTTTTTGTAATGATGGTGATAAGCGTCGCTTAAGCGACGGCTAGGCTTGCAAGCGTCGCTTAAGCGACGGCTATCCTCCTAAGCGTCGCTTAAGCGACGGCGCTTCAATCATTTAATAATTTACTAATGTTTTATCAATCATTT
>LPNX010739964.1:0-38135 GCA_001517045.1 Pseudotsuga menziesii
ACTTGCACATGGTGGGACTCATGGACTAGGCAAATAAGACAAAATAGATGAAATAATGTCTAAGTGGGTAAATACTATGGGTTGATTATTCTAACAAAAATTATTAAAATTTAACCAAAATATTATTGAGGCCTTGGCAACTAAGGTTCAAGTCACCTCATACAACATAAAGTTTATTTGTCCATAAAAACCAAGCTAAGGAGGAAAACCACATGGGAACAAAACTCCCCTCTAAAATGGACATGGAGAAAAATATGAAAGCGAATATCAACCATCACCATCTTTCACCCACTCCAAGAAGTGGTCTCATATAGGTGAATGTATTCTCTGTGAAGTTCTTGGTGAAAATGTCAGCAGTTTGCTTGGAAGATCGGCAATACTACAAGGCTATCACCTGGTCATGCACCAAGATTCAGATGTAGTGCATGCATATCTCAATGTGTTTGGTCCTCTGTCTCTACAATGGATCAGTGGAAATATTGATTTCACTTTTATTGTCACACCAAATGAATCTGGTTGAATCAAATGCAACTCCAAGTTCCCGAAGAATACCTTGCAACTACACACATTGTGTAGCTGCGTTCACTGCTCATTTCTACTCGGCCTTAGATTAAGAGATGGATATGGTGTGTTGTTTCTTGATTTACCAGGATATGGGACCATTTGAAAGAATGAAGACATAACCTGAAGTGGATTTCCTTTCAATGGGATCTCCGGCCTAATTAGAATTAGTAAATCCAACTAGTTCTAGTGGAGAATCAACAAGATAGTGTACCCCGAAGTGTCTGGTTCCTTGCACATAGTGCAAGATCCTCTTGGATTACTTCCAATGGATATCATGAGGATGCTGCATATACCTTTCTAAAACACCTACATCATATGCCAAATTTGGTTGGGAGTGTGTAAGATACAATAGACTCCCAAATAGTTGTCTGTACAACGAATTGTCCACCAATGGAGATGCACCAAATTCACCTAGTTATATACTTGAAAGGAATGGGAACTTGGATTCCTTACATCCAGCCATTTTAAACTTCAATAACAGGTCTTCAATATACTTTTTTTGGCTGAGCTTGATCCCTACTTCATATTTATCAATTTCCAATCCAAGAAATTGCTTCAACAATCCAAGGTCAGTCATGGAGAATTCACTATGCAAAGAAGACTTAATCGATCCAATTTATTTAGTGAAACTACCTATAATAAAAATTTGATCAACATACAGCACTATGACCTGCAATATGTCACCAAAATGATGAAAATACACATTAGGATCAGATTTACATCTTTCAAAGCCAAGCGAAAGAAGAAATCTGTCCATCTTGGCATACCAAGCTTCGAGGGCTTGCTTGAGGCCATAGAGAGACTTATTTACCCTGCATACAAGTGAAGGATCCTCTTGGAAACCTTTAGGTTTCTGCATATATATCTCCTCTTGAAGTTCACCATGAATAAATTCACTCTTCACATCCATGTGGTGGACCTATCAGTGCTTAGATGCAACAATGACTAAAACTAGCCTGATAGAGTCCATCTTTGCAAATGGTGCAAATGTCTCTGTATAGTCCACTCATTGGACTTGAGAGAAGCCTTTGGAAACTAAATTGGACTTATAATTTATATCATAACCATCAAAAACCACTTTGGTACTATAGAACCACTTGCATTGCACTAGTTTCCTCTTGGAGGGAAATGGAACCAATTCCCAAGTCTCATTTTCTTGCAATGAGTTGAACTTTTCTTGCATGGTTGCTTGCCATATTGGGTCAAGTGATGCTTTCTGATATGTTTTAGTATCAGATACAACCATCATGAAGCATTTCTCAGAAATATTCAATTCACATGTAGAGAAATCATTGTGAAATTGATATCTAATCTTTCTAGGATATAGTGGATTCCCAGCAAGATTTCTAGCTGCTTCAAGAGTTTTCTCAGCCCATTTGGGATGAATGGGTGAGTCATAATCTGAATATATGTCATAATCATATTCAGCAATATCGGAATCAGAACTATCAGAAAATAATCATCACTTACATCATCTTTCTTTTGCATAATAAATTGCTCCAAGTAGTTATTTGGCTGGGGCCATGGACTATTTCCCTCTCAAGGGTTTTAACCACGTGACAAACATCGGTGTGTTAATATGTGATCTATTTGTGTAAATCGGTTTCTGAAGGTGTTCAGTCTTTTCGGAGTACCCTGTGCACCCGAACATGGTATCAAAGCTTTTATGAAGAGCCGCTTTCGGTTTTGATATAGATCTGGAATCGGTGTTGTTGAAACTTTGAAAGGGTTTTTTTTTTCTATATTTTTTGTGCATTTTTGGCCTATGGGACTTGTTCCATTGCGTCCGGAGCACCGTTTCCATTGGAAAATAGTTTTCATTTCACTAGAAACCATTTTCGTTTGCTTCAGAAACATCTATTTTGGCAAATCTTAAGGTATAATGTTACAATGACGGATTTGTTTTTTTTAAATCTCTCATATTTTATCAATTTATTATTAGATCTTTAATGTTTTAGTCTTGGACTATTGTTTTCCCTGACTGTGTATGCTCTTTTCCGTGCATCTTGCGTGATCGCGGCGAATCAGAAACAGTAAGGGAAAGTTTTCTTTTCTTGTCTTCTCAGCTACGTATGCTCTTTGCCGTGCACCTTGTGTGATCACGACAAATTAGAAACAACGAGAAAACTTGAAAACGTAGACTTTTCGGGTAAGCTAACCAAGATCTAACTCCATTGTGTGGGAAAAGTTTTGTTTTTTGTTTTTTTGATTTGCAGGAAAAGAAAGCAAGCACGGAAAATGAGAGAGAAGAGTAAAAAAAAGCCCCCTTCCTCTTTCCATACTTTTACGTACCTTTTAAACTTAACTCACTTGGTCCAAAGTTGCTTTACACCTTAATAAGTCTTGAGTTCAAGTCTTATCAAGCCACTTTTTAGTGCATGCAATTTCTATTTTCAAGTTACTTTATTGTAAAAGTGCATCTCACATAAATAAAATAAAATAAAAGTGAGTCACTTAAGTCTTTTAATTTATTGCCGCACTATTTAAAAGTCACATTATTGTAAAAGTGAACATCACTTATTCTACAAAAGTGATTCACTTCAAAGCAACTTTATTGTAAAAGTGATTGTCAAAGATTGATCTTGGGAAGAGGGGCTTCTTTTTTTATTTGGTCAAGTTAATATCTGCCACATCACTATTAGGTACATCTTCAACACTTTCTTTGACCAAACATAACTTCATCATCTAGAATCAGTTTTAAGTGCCGTTTTTTTAAAACTACATATTTTTTCAAGCTCTTTGCATCCAAATAGTTAGTTTCTATTCTTTCAGCCATTATTTTATATTATGGCCCCCCCTTGTGATATTATACTTACAAGTTCTAACTATTTCTCATGGAAATCTCGTATGGAGGATGTTCTGCGAAGTAGGGGACTTTTCAGGATAACCTTAGGGAAAGAAACAGAACCCACTGATGATGATAAGAAAATTAAATGGGCAAATCGATGTGATGAAGCTCGTTGATTGATTGGGATGTCAATCTCCAATGATTTGCGACTCCACATATCTGGAATTGATGAACCTAATCTCGCTTGTGAAAAGTTGGAATCCGTGTTTGGTAAACACAATGAAATTCGGGGTCATCAACTTGAGAATGAGTTGCTTTGCTTAAATCCAAATGATTTTACATGCATTCAAGACTATTTATCTAAGTATAAAAATCTTAGACTATTATGTGCCGAATGTAAGATTAAGAAATAAGACAAACAATGTATTTATCATATTCTTTCAAAACTCGGACCTGCATATTATGTTTTTGTATCTACATTCTACTCCATGAAAGAATCCTTGACTGCAGCTAGCTATCAAGAGCCTAGCCTTGAATCCTTTTGTGATTCCTTAATTAGAGAGCAAGATAAACTCATTCATCTTGGAATAATTAACAATGCAGATACATCTGGGAAAGCATTATTGTCTCAACAGAAAGAAAATTCCAAGCCTCCCAAGAAATAGAATTTTCGCAATAATAAGGCAAACAACAAGGGTCTCAAACCCTCTCAGTCAGCTCCTCCTTTAAAAAATGACAAATGATCCAAGCAAAAAGGAATTAAGACTGAGCGTCATTGCAATTTTTGTGGGAAAGTTAATCATGATGAATCTAAATGTTTTGAGAAGATGGCAGCCTTGGAAGCAGCAATGAAGAAGCACCACATTAGCCTAGATTCGTCTTCAGGATCTAACTTTCATGGACATGCACTTTGTGCTTCTGGTTACTCTTATACTGCATCTTCTTCTTCTACTTCAAATGAATGGCTCATTGATTCTGGAGAATCTTATCATATGGCTAAGGATCAAGCCATCTTTTCTAATATGCATGAATGTAACACCAAACAAATATTTCTTGGTGATGATAGATCTCTAAGTATTGTAGGATCTAGAACAGTTCCAGTAGAAAATGGTCATTTCAGTGATGTAATTTGTGTTCCAAAAATTTCCTGCAATTTGTTATCAGTCTATCAAATCACTCATTCGGGTGAAGATAAAACTGTGACGTTTACACCTCACCAAGTTGTAATCAAGGATTTTGAAAATCCTCAAAATGTCCTTGCTACTGGAACTGTTGATGATATTACCAGGTTGTACAAATTTAACAACTTCGGGTCATCACTTTTTCCTTCAGTTTTTGTTGCTCATAGTGATAACTTGAACAAACTTTGGCATGAGCAATTTGGTCACTTAATTATCGCTCATTGCAACAACTATGTAAAAACAATATGGTGACTGGTCTTTAGCTGGTATCTTGCAAGGATGGTGTTTTTTCTGATTGTGTACTTAGAAAACATTATCGGGATAGTTTTGACAAATGTGCCTCTTGGCACGCCTCAGTTTCCTTGGAGCTTGTGCATAGTGACTTGTGTGGCCCTCTTCCATCTGCTTCCTTTTTTGGTTTCAAATATTTCTTAACTTTCATTGATGACTACTCCAGACGCACTTGGGTTTACTTCCTAAAACTGAAGAGCGAAGTCTTTAACATGTTCTTGGCTTACAAGGCCCTTGTTGAAAAATAATCTGGTCATCAAATTATTAAGTTAAGATCTGACAATGGAGGAGAATATGTTAACAACAAGTTCACTACTTTTTGCACTGAACAAGGAATCCAACAACAGCACACTGTTCCATATACACCACAACAAAATGGTGTAGCTGAACGGAAGAACCGCACTTTAAAAGAAATGACTAATTGTATGAACCAATCTAAGGGACTAAGTCTTCAATATTGGGCTGAGGCCATAAATTGTGCAAATTACATAGTTAATCGCACACCCACTAAAGTTTTACAAGGTATAACACAGCAAGAAGCATGGACTAAAACTAAACCATATGTAAGTCACTTTCGTTTGTTTGGTTGTGAAACATGGGCTCACATTCCGGATGAAAAATAGAAAGCATTGCAGCCTAAAAGTGAAAAGTGCATATTTGTTGGATATTTTGAAGATATAAAAGGTTATAGAATTCTTCAGCCACATTCTCATGATATAATCATTAAAAAAGATGTTAAATTTGATGAAAATTTCTTGGCCTGCAAGCCTAACTTGGCAGGTGTGCCATCTTTGGCCTGCGAGCCTGATTCAGCGATTGTGCCTTCTTCTTCTTCTTCTTCCAGCTTCCTTAACAGGTTTCCAACTCCAATTTCTGATGATGACAGTGAGGATGAAAATCTACCTCCGCCTGCTCATGTTCCTCCAATTGCACCAGCATCAATGCCTCCTTGAGGAAGCCCTAGAATTTCATCAGGAAAAACATCCTTGAATTCCTGCAACACTTGAAAGTCCTCTAACCTAGGAGTTTCATTCTCTACCGCCTCCAACACATGGGTTGCATACACTCTGCAACCTTTCCTACAGAACTTCTTCACATGCATTGCTGAAATATGCCTAAAAGAAATCACCTTTGGAATGCCTCTTACAACCCTTAAGTTTGCTCCCTCATCTAAGCATTTAGAATTCTTGTTGTAACAATCAAGCTTTACTATGTGTGCTTCCAACCAATCCATTCCAATGAGGATATCATAGGAACCAAGTGGTATAACATTCAGATATGCATAAGTGACCAATCCATCCATAACCAATGGAAACTTTTCTACCACTTCACTGAACTTTCTCTTAGTCCAAGTGGCTAGTTGAACAAACCATGGCTTGCTATGCTTTAACTTCTTAAAATCACAAATCTCCACTACTCTAGGAGTAATGTAACTACGAGTAGATCTAGGGTCAATTAAAACATAAACAGATTGCTCATCAATCTTACCTGCAACTTCACTCACCTTTAATTGATGGTCTGCCTGGCTGTCCTCCAGTGCTACATAAATCCTAGGAACAGTCCTTGCAATTCGACCCGCATTTTATGCTTCTTGAATGTTATGAGATTTCCTTACAAAATAATCCTCAAGTGGACAATTCGTGCACATGTGGGGTCCTCCACATTTCCAACATTGAAGAGGATCTATGTTCTCTTGTGGATATCTTGTGTTTTCTCCCATTGCTCTAACTGGGTTGCCCACAACTTGTGATGGTTGCTTCTACTGCTTCTTGAAATTGGAAGGTCTGAAACCTTTCTTCCTATTATAATACCTCTCATTTATCTTGTCCTTCCAAGGCTTAGGAACATCAAGTTTTCTCTTTCTTAGCTCATAGAACTACTTATCTTTCCTTATTGTTTCTTCCAGAGTTCTAGGTTCATAAAACTTAATTATGTTCTTTTAAGACAGAGGTAATCTACTCAGAAAATGTTGGATTTTTACCTTTTCATCTTTGATGTACCTGACATATCTTAGAAGTTCCAAGAACTTGTTGGCATACTCTTCCATTGTTTGGTGTCCCAATTTCAACTCATGGAATTATTTGATCCTATCATCATAATACCTGTCAGAGAGGTACTTCTACGTGAAGTATTTCTTAAACTGTCTCCAAGTGATCTTCCTTTAAGTGATATTATATACATGTCTAAGGTGCTCCCACCAAATCGATTATCTTCCATGCAGGTTGAAGATGGAAACCCTAGATTTCATATTTCCTAAATAGTCTTTGGACTTGAAAATATTTCCTCATCCCAAGAATCCAAGCTTCAGTTTCTTTTCTAGTCTTTATCTCGCCATTGAAGGTAGGCAACCTTTCCCTTTTAAAATCATCCTGTTATTTGTTTCTATAACGCCTCTTTCTCCTTTCTCTGTGAGATGAAGAGCTCGATCCCCCAGTGGATCCTTCAGAGTCAGAAGACCCTCTATAAGACCTCTTTGTCCTTCTTCTAGCATTTCTCTTACTACCTTCTGGACTCTCTATATGACGCCCAGAGCCCATTGTCCTTTGGATGTCTTTTAAGCTTTGCAACATGGTGGCATTCAGCTGATGTTGCTCTTCTTGGGCTTTAATCAGGCTTCTCACAGTAGCTGCAATGTTTGGTGCTGTCTCTTGAAATATCCTTCCATTAGACTTTGTATCATCATTTTCAACTCAAACGTTTTCCCCCATATCATCTTCCTTGTGATCATAGGGATTTCGTGCATCATACATGTCTTAGGTTTGCATTTCTAAGCCAAAAACCTGATTTTCAATCTGCACTATGACTCTGCAAAATGTGTTAGCAACATCATTTGTTAGATAATTTCAGAATCAAAACCTCTTACCCACTACCCATGGTAGTTTTCTTTATTATGCAGCTAACAATATGTTGAAACCCTTTACCAATAGCTTTGTTAATTGTTCAACTTGGTCCATTAAGTCCCAAGGTGCGACGAAACACTTAAACGGATCCTCTACCTTCTGCCTTCCACACTTCCGCTTTCCACCTTCTGCACCTTGGAACTCGTAAACCGAAAAACTCAAAGGCTCGATGAAGTGGATTAGCAAACATTTTCCTTCATCCTTCACCTTCCACAGGCAGATCCCAAGGTGCAGATGCACAATGAATCTGCCTTGTTTAACTTTTTCTCTTCCGGTTTCTGCCTTCCGCCTTCCACAGGTGGATTCTAAGGGGCGGAAACTCAACGATTCTTACCTTAGCTGCATTTTTGTCCCTGTAATGGGATTCTAGCCTCTGTGAACTTGGGCAAAAGAATCACATATATACAAGGCATGTACATAAGTAAAATGCATAAAACATATAAGGCATAATAAGTAAATACAGGGACATTCATACACAAGTAACCTCTACTTGATCATCAACAAGAATTCAACATGAACATAGCAATTCACAGGAAAATTCATTGCATAACCAAGAAGAACAAAGAATACTTATCTTGGTGATTAATATGTATTGCAACTAGCTATGTCGCTGCAACGTTCCACCCAACCATAGGCCAGTATGTTCATTAATCTTTCAACACACTTCCACTCCCGAAATGGGCATGATTTCCACAAGGAACTAGGGAAAACAAAATTACACACAGCCACACCAAATCCCACACACATAATCAAGCCAACCTTCAGTTTGGTTTATTAGACTATCCATCCAAGCCAACACCAGTTGGGTTTATCAAGCTGCAGGATTACAAGCCAACACTACTGGGTTTATCAGATTATTCACAGTCAAGCCAGCAATCAGTTTAAGGACCAGACAATCCAACAGATGGGTTTATCAGGATATCATCCAAGCCATCATTGAAGTTGGGTTTATCAGGATGTCCAACCAAGGATTACTCACAAGGCCAAACATAGCAAGACACATCCAATCCAATAGATGGGTTTATCAGGATGCTAAGGCAGTGGACAGAAAGAAATACTAAGCTAGTGAGCTCATCCATATAGCTAAGGACGCCTTCACAAGATCTATTTGGCCTGGAATCCATGTTGCCTACACACCCAACACAAGGAAGTGTCCATTTCTCTGCTCCATAGTCCCTTGGGATACAACTTCCCTTCCAGTGATCTTTAGGATCTGGAGAGCAGATTTACCAGCCACTCTTATCTTATTGTGAGGTTCCACACTAGGTTTCTCAATAACATTCTATGTATCTTCCACTCCTGAGTCTTGCGTACAATTCAGACTTGAACCAGGGTGCACAATACATCCAACCATGATGTAACACAGCAAAACAGGATTGCACTTACTCTGTGACAAAGGATGCCATTGAAGAACAATGATGGGGAAACTATAGATGACAACGCTTGCTCATAAAATCGAGTGATCTCCACTGTTCATTCACTCAACAAGACCAGGAGACCCCCAAACCTTTGCGTGGTTGAGGATGGAAAACAACAGGTGAACAACCCAGAACAAAACACGGTTCTACAAGCAAGATGAACGCACATCGTGCAAGAAGAGAGACACGACTCTCCCCAACAGGATTCATGAATAGTGCGAATGAATCCAACGTTCAGTGTGACTCAGGGATGAGGGAACGGGAACACACTCCCACACGGGTTTACTTTCTGCAGAAACAAGAACGCGGCATCCCATGCTACATACCTGCATACTTGAAGGCTTGCTCAGTCAATCCATCAGACTGCCATGCCTTTCTCTGCCCAAGGCATTAACTTTGTCAACCAACTTCTACAAGAAATTAAAGATTGAGGACAAAGGACGAAAATGTAGCTGAGGGTACATCGGTTTCCCCATTGACACCTGGTCACACCCTATTGGATCAGGGGGTTTGACTAACTCCCCACCCTATCCCTTGTAGAATCATGCCCCCATCTCTTTCATGTTGCAGTTCCATAGCTGGTTGTGGTATTTTATTAAATTGTACATGTACATGATATTTAAAATGCTCTGTGCTTGACTTAGCACCATAACCATAAGTATCAACCTTGATCGCCTATGCACAAAACACCAGATCAATGGTAGGGCCTTGGCCTTAAGCTCAATGCCATGCTCTCAATACAATATATATATATATATATATATATATATCATGTACAAATCTTAATACCATGAGGTCAAAACCAGGCTATTACAATTTCGAACTTGGAGTTTAGGAATTTTGTTTGGACATAAAGATGTGCCTCCTTGAGGGGATTTGCTCAACAAGGTCCTTTCCTTAAGACTAAGGTGGTAATCCTATGAAACTTGATGCTTTTAGTTTCTCCCGAAACTAGTGACAAGGTCACAATTGAAACTTCTTCAAATCTAAAACTGCTTTACTAAGGTGCGTTAGCCTAGCCCTCTTTTCTTGATGATGTATGGAGAGAAGACCTTGAACTAGGAGGCCCTAGTTTCCATTGTTGTATAGTGCCTTCTTTCAGAGAGGCTTTGATACCATGTTAGTTTCTCTTAGATATTATAAGCTTAGTTAGGATCTTTATTTGAAAGAATAACAAGTACAACAATATGCATAAGATAGAATGGATACACAAGACACAAATATTTTCATCGGGGAAACCATAAAGGATAAAACCCCGTAAACTTCCTCGGAATAGTACAGTCACAAAGACTATGTCATAAGATTATAAAACCAAGTAATAAGAAGTCTCCAGCAGCTATATATCTCTCATCCTTCTCTCTCTCTCTCTCTCTCTCTCTCATGCGAACTTGAGTGAGTGTGAGGTGTGTATAAATGAGGGACGGTGCCTCCCTATTTATAACTTTCAAGTGACTGACCTATTACATGATTGGGGTTGGCCGCTCACCATAACAAGGCTGACTTCTCCTAGACAGACTCTGAAAATACATTACATGATGTTTCACTTTGTACTATTTCCTCGACTTACAACGTAGGTTGTACCTCGGGGTTCATACATAATAATGACTTCCCGGAAGGAGGTAAACACGTCTTCTATGGGGGTAAAACAACATACAATGATAATATACATTAGAATATTTTCTGAAGTTAGAAATACATCAACACCCCATTAATCCAAACTTGGACAACTTGGGACCTAGAAACTGAGACCAAAGGTCACCCATACAATCTAATGCAAAAATAATTTCTTAATGAACCGAAGAAATGGGGAAAACCTAATGGGAAACCCCCCCACCACTCAAAATGACCAGAAAAACCAAGAACAATAACTGAATCAAACATTTACACCAAGAAGAGATATGACATAGACAAATCTCTTTTCAATGAAACATTTGGTTAATATGTTTGCAATCTTCTCCTCTGTAGGGAAATAATGTATAATGATATCCTTACTATGCACTAGTTACCGGATGTAGTGCATGTGGACTTCAATGTGTTCGGTCGGATGCTTCTATACTGGATCATTGGAGATATTGCTTGCACTTTGATTATCACAAAATAGGTATATTGAAGGAGAAGTGTGAATTCCAAACTCTGTCAGAATCCCATGTAGCCAAACATCCTAAATAGATGCATTCACAGCCCCTTGATACTCTGCTTTAGCTGAAGAGAGAGAAAGAGTTTCTTTCTTCTTTCTTGACCAGGAGATTAGTCTGGATCCTAACATGAACACAAATATTGATGTAGATTTCATGTCAATACTATAACCATCCCAGTCTGAATCAGTAAAACCAATCAGGTTTAGCTAAGCACTAGTATAATAGTGGATCCCAAACTCTCTCATACCTTGCACATAATGCAAGATGCGCTTTGTTTCTTTCCAATGCATCTTGTGTGGCTCTTGCATGAATCTAGAAACAACATTCACATCATAAGATAAATCTTTCCTTGAATGGGTGAGGTACAATAGGTCACCAATGAGATATTTGTAGAGTGTACTATCAACCAATTGTGTGGAACCAGCGTCTTCCAACCTGATGCTAGATAAGAAGGGGAAGGGTGTTTCTTTACAATCTGTGATGTGGAATCTTTTGAGAAAATATCCTATGTATCTGGAATGTATAATCATGGTCCCCAAAGCTCTTTTATTCACTTCAAGGCCAATAAACTTCCTCAGTATCCCAATATTAGGCATGTAGAATTCCTTTCTCAAAGCTGACTTGATATCCCTCAATCCAACAACTGAGCCACGAGTAATGATCAATTCATCCACATATAGAACAGTCAATAGTAGAAAAAATTCCTTCTGTTTTATGTATACATTGCATTCAGAATTGCACCTCTCGAATTTATGTGACACTAGGAAGAAATACATATTAGCATACCATTCCCTTGGGGATTTCTTGATCCCATACAGAGATTTTCTTAGTTTTCAAACCAAGGATGAATCTTCAGTGTACCCCTCAGGTTGTTGAATGTAGATCTCCTCTTCTAGGTCACCACGGAGGAAGGCACTCTTCACAACCATGTGATGACATTTAATTCCTTGTAATAAGACAAATGATGCAACCAACATAGACAAATGATGCAACCAACATAGATATGTTTTTTTTGCAAAGATTTGGATTGATTGCATGGATTGCATAGGATAATTAATTTGGACCGAGATAGTAAATTAATGGGACATTATGGAATAAATGTTTGACTACTAAATTGTTGTTTAGTTATGAGTATTATCCATAGATAGATGGCTAGAAAGAGATTATGAACAAAATCCTTGGAAACCTGTCATTATAAGAAGAACACCTTCTAGAAGAGGTTGTAGCAGAACCTCCCTAAAAAAACACATCCCTTCTTTATTTATAGAATATGTTTCTAGCATAAGAAGGTGGGTGAATATTTTAGCAGATATTTTTTATCGGTCTAACTAAACCATTATGGCGCACTAGATCTTCACATGATTTAGGCACAACGGTGGTTTTTTTGTTAATGGCACACCGATTATCTTCATTGTTTTAGGATCATTGGTTCTTTATGAGCCAAGTGCACCAGCATTATTTTATCCCCAAAAAATATTAGTGCTCCACTTTTTAGATGCTGCATTAGTTCTCCTATTTAGATAAGGTGCACCAGTTTCAATGCTCCTTGTTGATGTAGGCACATCGATGTCAATGCTCCTCTTTGGCAAAAGGTGCACCAGTGATATTTTAAGATGTGGTTGCACCAATTCTCCATGACCCACATGCACCGATATTCTTTTGTCAAAAATAAATGGTGCCCCACTTTTGAAATCACACATTGCTGCTCCTTGGTGAAGTCACACCATTGTCGGTGCTCCTCTTTGGTGAAGGTGCGTTAGTGTAAATGATCCTCTTTGGTAAATTCACATCGATGATCCTTTTATAGTCGAGGTGGACCGGAGCTTCTGATAATCAAAATCACCAAACAATAAGCCATTTTATTAACTTATTGAAGAAAAAAACAGGACTATTTAAATGTTTTAAACAAGCAGGAAACATGTATTAAAAAGAGGAAAAAAGTAGAGTTTGCTTCATTTCTTAATTTCATATGGTTCTACCATAGAGAAGATAAAGAGGAAGAGGAAGAGAAAGAATATTGTACCCAAGAAACAATATTTTCCCTCTTCATTATTGCATTTCTTCCTATTATCTATTTTATTTTACTAGTTTGCATTTCTCACTATTTTTCCTAATTTCGTATTTGGTTTGAGGGGTTTTCCTTTATTTTGTAGGTTAATGGTGGATTTGTTTCAAGGTTTTACATCAAAATGTACGGGTTTTCCCTGCTTATTGAAAGAAACAATTTTTTTTAACATGTAAATAAAGCAAGAAAATTAGCGTCTTAAGAAGAGGGAAAAAACAGGGTTTGTTTCATTTCTTCATTTCACATGGTTCTACCAAGGTATTTTTGAAGGATTATAATAGTATAATTAAGTATAGTATTCCTGGAATTTTTTTTGCGTTGAAACACACACACAAACATATAATATATGTGTGTGTTTGTAGGCAAATATTAAATATGAAACCTATAATTTACTATCAAAAGTTGTAAATTTTGGCGAATATTAAATATGAAACCTATAATTTACTATCAAAACTTGTAAATTTTGGCGAATATTATGACAAAAAAAACATGTTTTATGTAAATATAGGCGATATTAGAGACTAAAAATGACCAAATAACGAATTTGTTTTTTGATAAAATTTGAAAAAAAACTAGCCAAATGGAAAAATTTTGACCTTAAAAAATTCAATGGGTTCTACACGAGACAACAGGAAGAGGAAGAGTATTGAAGCCAAGAAACCATATTTTTCTATTCATTGTTTGAATTCTTCCTTTTGTCTATTTTATTTTTATTAATTTGCATTTCTCACTATCGTTCCTAATTTTGTATATGATTTTGTTGTTCATTTTTTTTTGTTTGAGGGGTTTTCCTCTATTTTGTGGGTTAATGGTGGATTTATTCAAGTTTTTTCTTCAAAATATATGGATATAAATTTAGGAGCAAGTTAATTAAAAAAAATGATATTTTTTGTGCAACATGGGTGCATATCCATAAGGGTTTTCACCTCCTTTTATTTTGCAAGTTAAAATTGTTTCTATATGTGCAAAAACCTATTTTATGTTAAAGTCATTCTATTTTATGTTTGCGGTGCTTCTATTATGTGGTAGTGCATCAGTGCTTCTCTTTTATGAAGGTGCACTGGTGATTCTCTTTTGTTAAGGCACACCATTTTTTCTCTTTGGCAAATGGCATCGATGCTACTCTTTGGTGAAGGCACACTGGTGTTCTTTTTTGTATAAGTGCATCAGTAGTAATATTTTAAGTTGCCAGCACACCAATGCTCTTATTTGGTCTAAGAGCATTGATTCTCCATTTTAGGCATATTATCTCCAGTGGATGAGTTGTTTTTGAGAGTTCTCATAAAATAATTTTCATTTAACAATTGAGTGTTTTGTAATTACAAGAGATCCACTCATTAAGTGGTAAATGGATTGGTTTGACACTCGCCATGGTTTTGTATGGGTGGTTTCATCACCATTACTATAAATGGTAATGCTTAACATTTTAATTTTAATTATTGTACATTTTTTAAATATTATTTTACCTTTATTGATAATGTCTCATTTCATATCCTTTTAACTATACTTTTTAATTTCAAACAATCAAAATTATAACTTTGTTTAGCATTTGACTAGTATTTGTAACTTTGCTTCTTTTGCATAATAAAATGCCTTGAGTATCTATTTGGATGGTCATGGAGTGTTTCATTTTCGAGGGTTTAACCCCATGAAAACATCAATGTGTTTATCTATGATTTGTTTGTGTGAGTGGATACTCTAGGTGTTTGTTCTTTTGGAAGTATGTTGTATACTCGAACATGGTATCAGAGCATAGGTATCATGTTTAATTCCTGCAAGATATTCTGAAGGGGGGTGTTGGAGTATCAGTATAACCGCATGGTATAACCACCACGCCTCTGGCAATATAAAAAAGTAGACTAACTGCTACTCCTAATAATTGGTCCTTGTGTTTGGTTTCATATGTTCAACAAAATATGCATGTTTTGGTGTAACAGTGAACCTTACAGGTGCAAAATGAGAGAATCAAATTACTTTTAAGGAAGTTCCACCCAATACGGATCCTTCCATAGAATCCCTGACAAAGACAAAATACAATGAATCACCCAAACAAGATGGGAAGAAACATAATGCATCCCTCTTTCAAAAGAAAAGTGAAGCACCACTAGACCTGAATCCTATCAGGAAAGAAGTTTTATCTTGGATTAATGAGCAACACGAGATGCATAATTGGGAAAATCAAGTACAAGAAGAGGATTCATCCAAATAAATTCAGTCAGATCCTTTAGAGAAATCCCAAAATGGGGCTTGGACGAAAAAACAAAAAAGAAGAGAACTACCCTAGCTACACAACCAATGAAGACAAGAAGTCATACATATTATCCAAGTTAGTCATGTATGCTTTTTTCATTCTATTATGTGGTGAATATGTAAGAATCTACTCTTTTGTTCAAACTTTTGAAATAAAGGGCATCATTAGGAAGAAATATTTGGTTGATCTCCTCCATGGATCCTATAGGGAGGAGGAAAGCCTTAAAAGTGAGGAAAGAATATTATGACTTATATTGATGTAACTATTGTCTAGCTCATCTACATCCCCCTTCTTTATCAATACAAATCTAACCAGTTTTGTTAAATAAAATAAAAAACTGTGTTTCTTTCATTATATTACTATATTTGATTTAACCTTTAACAATATTATTTATTCCACCCATGAGCTTTTTTGAGTAATAATAGTATCTTATTTTGCATTATTCCTTCATATTTAATTCCCTTTATCTTTTTAGGAAAATGTATTAATTGATGATACAATTCTTTTATTAATTGTTTCCTTTCTTTTATTTTCCAAAATATATTTTTAGGTTTTTATTCATCCTTTAGGGATTCTTTAAGGTTTCTTATCCTTTATTTAAGTTGACTTTGTTTTAGAGTTTGTGGGTTTGTGTTTTTCTATTTATTCTTTCCTCTGAGATTAGAAATTCCCCATCTCTCTTTCTCATTTTATAATGATGGACCACAATACAATGATCTGAAACATTAAATTGAATAAATTATTGCGATGGATCTGAAAGGCTATCTTCATCAAGAATGTTGCTTGTTTTCTTTGTAATCAAAATAATTTTTCTATTGTTTTCCCTTTGAAGTCACATATGGAAGACTTGGAATAAATCCAAGTGCAACCAACAAATATGGTGAATCCAACAACCTTGGGAGTATCCCAAGTACAAGAGACTCCAAAGGTATCACTAGGTGACTAAAACAATAACTTAAATTCGGATATAAACGACTATTTTTTACTCGATGAATAATAGCAGTTAATTTCCACTATCTTATATCTTGACTAACTTAGTCGTATTTAACATAATCATTAATTGGATGACTTATTAGTCATTGATTTAGCCATTACTATAGTCATTGATTTAGTCATTGATGTAGTCATTTATTTAGTCATTAATTGCCACAATTAATGATCAAATATATGACTAAATAAATTACTAGATGATAAATCAATGTAACCTATTAATGACTAAGCTAAATACGACTAAACGTTAGTCGCGTTATAAGATATTGGAAATTAGCTACTAATAGTAGTGTATATGCGACTTTTAGTCATTTTCTTAGTCACAAATTTATGATAGGGAACGGAGGAATTGAACCACCAACCTCCTTCCTATAAGGCAGGTGATCTTCCATTGAAATAGCACCCTTTAAGAATTGAGGTATATGGAAACAATTAATTTTACACTTTAATAGAGAGATCAAGAACCATCTTGAAATTTCTACTTGTGACCTATAGAATCAACCTAGTTTTCTCATAATTAAGGTAACTCCACATCTGGTGGATTGATAATTGAAATTCAATAAAATGGTTTGAAAACTTACAGTTGAATGTCAATGTGTTTCAATATTGAATACAGACAGGCTCTTAATGAATGTGTGTCAATGTGTGTCAAATAAACTGGTTAAGAGCATCAACTGCTCCTTTTCACTCTTTGTGGGCTTTTCTAAATGCCAAGTTAAAATTTATGGTAGATATCAACATCTTAGTACAATGATGATATATAATTAGAGGATCTAAAAATGTGCACACTTAAATCACTCTAGGAAGTATATTCAGTCTTTCTACCTAAGAAGATTCCCCTTACTCTACTCAAATGCAAATTTCTTTGCTACTAAAATTTTACCTTATAAGGCTATTGGTTGCTTAAGACTACCATCACTTGACAACCCAATTATATATGTTATATCTATGCACAAGCCTATTAATACACTATTCCCATTCCTAATAAGAAAAACATTACATAAAGGATAAACCTATTATGATTGATTGCAACTGAACTATATGAAGTCTAAGGCAAGGATGAAGCATATTGTATGTTCTTACCTGAGAAGATTTCCTTTTTTCTCATTATATACAGATAAGAATCACTTGAGTTATTTAATGCAAGTTCTTCAATGTTAGACTTGTAGTTGTACATGACCAGGCATATAGTTGTATGTGTAGAAACCTATTAATACTCTAGAAGCAATATCATGAAAGAGATATGCCAGAATGTATAAGACTTCTAAGTCCCCCTTCCTGCAAGTATTATAGTGAAAAAATTTATGCCTAGCAATAGAAAAAGAAATATATCATCATAAATGTATGGTTGCAAGTGAACTACATGAATTATGGGGGAATTATCAGTTTTTAATTTATTTCTACAATATTAAGTATCCTCGTCTCATGAATGCAACATAAAGGCATACAAATGAAAGAGATTAATAATATATCACCAATAATGTGCTCTTGAATGAAGACAAACTGCTTAGCGGATGTGTGTGAGATATTTATTAAAAGTGCCAACCATATCTTTACTCTTGGTCCTCTTTAAGGCATCAGGAGTTCCAAGGACTTGCCAAAACCTGAGAGTCTTGTCTCCTGTATTCGATACAATAGAGTACCCATCTGGACTCATAAATACAAAACAAAGGAAATACGGTCAGCATAAAAACAAATACAATCAGCATAGAAATCATTTAGCCATAGATCTATAGGATGAATACCTCTGCCAGATGTAGTACATATCTAGAAGTGTGATCAGTAAGCTCTGTAATATTAACCATCGATGGATATTTCCATAAGGTCAATTGGTTCTGGATAAATCCATCTGAACTCAATATCTCATGCTCATTCTTATTCCATAATAATGAGCAAACTTGAGAGTGAGTGTCAACTGTATTTAGGAAGGATATTGTATGAATATTCCAAACCTTAATGAAGCAATCTCGATACCTCCACCAAATGCCAAAATATTGCTATGGAAAGGACACCATGCTTTACTGCAGCACAATGTTCATTTATCTAGTGAAGATATGGAGACGGAGTCGCATGATTAGATGAATACATGCGCTTGTCCCACACATGAAGTAGATTGTCATTTTCCCCATTTACAAGTTGTTGGATAGACATAGACCGTTTCAAACCAAACATTTCATGCTCATATCCTCTGTATTTTTGAACAATGGAATCGCAGATACGGACATTATGATTTAATATTAAACCATCAAGGCCATTAGTTTTAAGAATATTACCATTCCAAGAAAGCGCACCCACATGGGCATGGTGACCTTCCAAGACTCTTAATTGTGTTCATTGAAAAATATTACCAAGTCAATGAGAATGAATATAGAGAAACCAAAAAAAAATAAATTGAAAACATGAAAGTAGTAATTTACTTAACTTGTCTATTAGATGTAGAGTCCCATAGTTGTACAATGGAATTAGTCAAGCACATGCAATAAAATTATAAATGGACAAAGAGAAGAAAACATTGTGGTTTAGACCTTCCTTATACTTGGATATATATTATGATCAAACTTTTTCTCTTAGGAGACAAGTCAATAATGAAACAATGGGAATATTTGAGAGAGAGAGAGAGAGGTAGGTAGATGTAGGGAAGAGTTACACAAATACAGACCTCAAGGTATTAATCAAAATAGTATATCAATGAGGATGAAATTTACATCCCATTGTTGCAATAAATGACAGTATTTTATGATAGGCATACATCAAGCAAATATCATCTCCTTTCAAATGTGTAGAGGCAACCTTAACGCATACTCTAGCATGTCCCTATGACTTTGGCCCACTTCCATAAATAGTAGCAGCCTCAAGGAGGATGAAAAAAAGCAGAAACACTCTCTAAAGTTTAAATAGACTTGGCTAGCTATAGCAAGCTAAACAAGAACCACAACAACACTAGTAAAGGTCATGGTAGAAGCCAAAAACAACACACTCACATAAAAGACCTTAGAACAATCAGCAGACTATAGATCAAGACAAGGCATCTCAAGGAATAATCATGGTTCAGTCCATCAAACTCAGCAAAGGTCACAACCCATTTTAGTAGCCCAAAAAATGTCATGTCTTAGTCTAGACAACTCACAAAGGTCACGGCTCTGTCCAAACATCCCACAAGGTCATGGTTTTGTCCAAACAACCCACAGAGATCATGTTTCTATCCTATCAGAGGTCACAGCTTAGTCCAAGGAATCCCACAAGGTCACGTCTCGATACTAGAAACCTTAAAGGTGGTCATAGTTAAACATAACAGGATCAATTAAGAACATGGTCTACCCTAGCAGGCTTCCAACAAGCTCCAACATAGCTCGACACTTTTAGACATGATGAAAACAGTCATATTAGCCATATACAGGGTGAAGACAATCATGACAACACTTAGCAAGCTGAGAGGAAGGTCACAATAGCCTTAGAAAGATGAGAGAAAGGTGATGATAGCTCATCAACGTTAGCAAAACCCTGGATGTCAAGCCAAGGAGTAGTAACAAACTATTCCAAGAATACCATTGGTGCCAAATATTTTGCGTTAGCTAGAGGCGAGAAGGTTTTGGTGGGTTTTGAGGGGCAAGTAGTTGTGAATTGGGTCTGGAGGCATTTTTGGCCATTTATTAGGCCACCATTGTTGTCCGTTGAGGAAATTGTGATGCTTATTCACAAGTGTTGAGGGTTTAGAATTATGGTATTTAATTACAACTGTTTCCATGGATAAAAGAGTGTTGGATAGAACCTGGAGGCTCTTGAATAGGTGGTCCATGAATTCTACAGCTCTAGTTTCAAAATATCCTTCTTCCCTTACAAAATCGCAGGTAATTTTCTTGGTCTTCTGTGAAATTTTATCTTTTGCATGTTAATATTAGTTATAATCCTGAAGCTTGATTCATGAATGTTCAAAACTGTCTAGCACCCTGCATCTGGATTTTAATTATGAATGTCCAAACCTACACATTTGTGTTATGGCCAACAAGGTTCAACATAAGATCAACACAAGGTTCAACACAATATCAAAGATCAATAAGAGTGGTCATAACAAAGTGGGAATACAACCCTTTCAGCCACAATACCAAGGTGTACCATCAAGGTGGGGAAATAACTCTTTTACCCACAAGACCAAGGTGTACAATCCAGGTGGGGAAACAACCCTTTTACCCACAAGGCCAAGGCTCAAACCTTTATATCTCTGTCAAGGTATATAGTCCATAGGTGTTACGTACAATAACTATAATTTGTATCATCACTGTATAAGGAAGGTCCAAACTGGATAATAGTATTTTTAGACGTGTTGTTTGGGTCCTTTCCAAGCTGTAAAATATTGAAATTTGTGTTAGGTTAAGGTTTGGAGCAGAAAAATTTTAAAAATTGTACTTCAATGCATAAATTTCTAAATCAATACTAAAAACAAAAATAGTACTGTTGTGACAATGCAAGATAAAGTTTAAACATAATTTTCATTTCTTTCAACTTAACACTCCCAAAGGTCCATGTGTTAAAGTTGAAGCATCTAAGGACAATAAATAACAATAGTTGTAATAAATTAACAAAAACAACGTGGTTTAGACCTTCCTTATACTCTGAAAACAATGTGGTAGGACCTTTTAATACCTTCCCAAACTCAACCAGGACATCATAGCCGACGTAAGGTTTGTATCGTGTTGTATGATACAATTAATGACAAAATATCTTGGACCTTATAGTATTTAAAACTTTCATCATCTATAACATTCTACAACATATTAGTAACAAATTCAACTATTCTACAAGATTTTCAAAAAAATGGTTTTATGTATTTGATAATGTTATAAAAACATTCAATATAGAAATAAGCCTAAGCAAGGAAAACCCATTTATCCACTTGTAACTCTTTTGTGGTTGTCAAAACTAACTACACCAACATTAAAAATTACTTCTTTTGATGATCTATCAACAACTAGAGCTGCAATAGACCCAATACCTCCTCCCATTTAGCTTATATAAATAAAATATCAGACTCTACAAGAATTCTACCAATAACATATTTCAATTCTTTTATATCATGTTCCTTAAGTTATAGATTCCCCCCAATATCTCCAACTCTGAACAAAGAAATTGTTATTGCCTGACAAGGATGATATTCAAACAAATTTTGCATCATTCAAGCATACATAATAATGATTACCAAGTTACTATAGATCCATAATGGATTACCTTTTTCTTCTCATCTATTTAAAATAAACCAAGTCAAACTACAAGAAATTTATGAGACCATCACACGCATGCAAATGGCTCAACTACAACTTTAGATAAGTTATAACAACATATAATAAGAATCGAGTACCCTACCTAGTTCACTAGAAGCAAAAAAATGGCTTGAATAAATGTCTACATGAACAATAAAGGAAGTGGTGTCTATTCAACCTGTTCAAATAGAAAATACTTGGAAGAATTTTATTCTTGCACATGCAATACAATTATAAATGGACAAGAAGAAAAAAAATTGAATATAATAGTGATTCATGTATGACTATATGGGTTAAGGATGGCATATTCAGGATGTCCTTTGGTGAACAAACTCTTTGCTTAAAGCATGTAGAACACACATCTATAACATGTGAGTAAGTACACACATTAGGGTTTGGAGCAAGAAAAATAAAAATTGTGTATTTCAATGCATAAATTTTTAATACAATACCAAAAACAAAAATAGTACAGTTGTGACATTGCAAGATAAAGTAAAAATATAATTTTCATTTCTTTCAACTTATCACTCCCAAAAGTCCCTATGTTAAAGTTGAAGCATTCAATGACAATAAATAATAGCAGTAGTAATAAATTAATGAACAAGTTAAACTAGCATCCATAAAGGAGAAAAACAATGTGGTTTACAAATTCCTTTATATACTCGGATATATATTATGATCAGACTTTGTCTCTTAGGAGACAAGTCACTAATGAAACAATGGAAATACCTGAGAGAGACAGAGAGATAGCTAGTTGTAGTTCAGAGCTAGACAAATACATACCTCAAGGTATTAATCGAAATAGTCTAGAGATGAGGATGAACTTTCAATCCCATTGTTGCAATAAATTATAGTCTTTTAGTATATTCATACATCAAGCAAATAGAATCTCCGTTCAAATGTGTAGAGGAATCCTTAACCCACACTTTAGCACGTCCATTAGACCGTGGCACACTTTCATACATAGTAGCATCCTCAAGGAGGATGAAAAGGAGCACATAATAGTAAAGGTAGGTCATCATGACAAAAGGGTCAAGGTACCACACTAGGAGAGGGATTCGTTGGCATAAGGACCAACAAGGTTCAACACAAGATCATAGGTCAATAAGAGTGGTCATAACAAAGTGGGAATAGAACTCTTTAACCCACAATATCAAGGTGTACCATCAATGTGTGGAAATAAACATTTTACCCATGACACCAAGTTGTACAATCAAGGTGGGGAATCAACCCTTTTACCCACAAGACCAAGTGTCAAACTTTTATCTATTAGAATTTGAATGCCATTTAGATCTTAAAGCAGAGAGTTCTGATAATGTTTGCAGCAATTGAATGGAGAATGAAAATACAAAGTAAGCAAAAAAAACCACACAGGAAACATACAAGTATTGCTCATAAATTTACAGTATATTTATCATAATAATATCCGGTGTTACAATAGTTTACATAGGTAGAATTCGAATGCACAGGAAATGAATTCTAATCCTCCAAGTGGATATGATTGTATCTAACTAAATCTCTAACTCAAGGTCTCCCAATCAATATCAGAGTCCAAATAGACAACTCCCTGATGACCAATAACTCCAACAAGCAGTAATAACTAATTAAATCAGTGCAACTGAGTGTGGTAGGTAGGAAAATTGCTCCTCCCCATGCAACCATGCATTACCCATGCATTGGTAGCGCTAGCTTAACTGACAGAGAAGTAACTGATTGTAACTGAGGGCTAACTAAGACTAACTAGTACTAACAAGAATTAACTAAAGTAGGTTGGTGCCGGGACTCCCAGTGGCTCCTAAAATGTAGGGATTGGTCTAGAAGGTGCCCTAACTAATGCATGCACATGCAATAGTGGCATTTAACCTCTAGTAGTGTTCCCCGCACTTTAATGACTGGTACATGTGGTCCCATTGGGCCAAGTGGACCCAGTTTTACTAGTGGACCCAATTAATTAATTTAAGGTTCGTAAGTTACGAAATAATTAATCTAATAGACATTTGAAGAAGGGAGGATTAATAATCCTAACACCCCCTCTGAATCCTAACTTGGAAAACTGTGGGAACTCGGTAACAAGACCATAGGTCACCAAATACAATCTAGAATATAATAAAAAATGTTGCTTAATCCAACTGAGGAAACGGGGGAAAACCTCATGGGAAAAACCCACCCTCAAAAATAAGCAGGAAAATAGAAATATGCAAGCTATCTTTAGAAGAAAGAAGTTTCCTCCTTAGAAAAATAACTTGTTAAAAACACTGCTGCAAAAAATTGCAGCTCTATGCAGCAGCATGGTTCATCAGTGGACCTCTCAATGTAATTTTGAACCGATGACTTTGTTTGGTTATGCTGGATGGTGAAGTTAGGGAATGATCAAATCTCTGCTTCTGTGGGCCATGTAGTTGATCATTCACCATCATCAAGTAGCACTGACTTGGAGATTTGCTGCACCATTCTGTAGAGAGTGAATATGTGAGGGATAATGCAGCATGCTCATTCTGATACTTGGACCTTGTTCTTCTTTTGTCTTCTCAAACTCCAGCGCCACTTCCAGATGCATCAAGAAGATTTTGATCCCATATGGTTTTAGGCTTCTGATTAGGAATGGGTACTAGATCTGGATCTAGAATCTCTGGAGATTCAGTCTCAATAACAGGATCATGACGTATGTGATCTTCTTCATCTGAATCTGAAACCTCTAGCACATCATTATCATTATCAAAAATAGGTAGAGAAATAGTTATACCTTCCTGTGCTGCTGGAGGAGTATCATGCAACTGATCTTCTTCGAACTGGACACTTCTTTCAATGAAGCATCTTCTGGTAGAAACCTCTATTACTTTGTAAGCTTTTGCATCTTCTGCATATCCCAGCAAAACACATTCGCTACTTTGGGCTTGGAAGGCCTTCCTCTTATCAAGTGGTATCCTGGCCCAAGCTTCAGAACCAAAAAATCTCAGATGAGAGACATTGGGATTATACCCATGCAGTGCTTCGAATGATGTGACCCCAACCACTGACTTGTGGGGCACCCTATTCTGCAAATATGAAGCACAGTTTACTGCTTCAGCCCAAAGAGAAGGAGGTAGATGCTTGGCATGGAGAAGGCATGTTTCCATCTCTTTCAGTGATCTGTTATTCCTCTTAGCCACACCATTTTGTTATGGTGTGTATGGAACTGAGTGTTCCATTCGAATCCCCTCTGATTCACATAAATTCTAGAAATCTATTTTGACATATTCTCCTCCTCCATCGGATCTTATTGACTTGATATTCTTATTGAAACTGTTCTCAACCATAGGTTTAAAACTTTTAAAAGTCTCAAAAACTTCTGATTTTAGTTTCATGAAGTATATCTAGCAGTACCTCGAACAATCATAAATAAAGGTCAGGAAATACTTGCAACCACTAATGAAGTTTGTGGGCATAGGTCTAGCTACATCACTATGTATCAAATCAAGTGTAGAGACAGCTTTATGTTCCTTCCCAACATCATACTTATTTTTTGGATGCTTACCTACCAATCACCTAGCACATACTCCATCGAAAGTTTGGATGGAGGGAAAACCTTCAACCATGTTATCATTGTGGAGCCGCTTCAGATATTTGAAATTGAGATGGCCAAATATCTCATGACAAATCTTGCTGGTGTTGTTAGCATGAGACAATAAAGCTGTAAGAGGAGAAACATGTAAGAAATGTGAAAACTCATAAGATTTGGTAGAGTGATTTTCAATACCTATCGCTACAAGCTTTCCAGTGGCATTTTCCGTGATCTCAACTGAGTCTGAATCGAATGTGACCCTCTTGGGAGAGCCTGTATGATTCATTTGGTAAATAGATAACAGGTTAGCAGCAAGGGAGGGCACATATAAGACATTCTTGAACTCACCATGCTTCGCTCTAACTGATCCCTTTCCTTTTGTTGGAATCTGGGAATCATATCCCATGTGAATATTAGGCCCCTTTGATAGTGAAAGAGTACAGAAGGATTCTTTGGAGGAAACCATGTGGTTGGAGGTTCCGGAATCTATGATGTATGCTGAGGATGGAGAGAGAGTTGCTTTCAAAGCATGACACCTTTAGGAATCTTCTATCGGTGCTTCTTCATCAGGCTTCATTGCTCTTAGAGGAGCAATGATGTGCTACTTGAGAAGAGTAGACATCTCATCAAGTTGCTTCCTCATACAATGTTCTTCAAGATGGTATCCCTTTTCACAATAAGGATATAACGTTTTTTCAAATTTCTTCTTCTTAGATCCAGAGGCCCCTTTGGAAGATTTCTGATTTTGTTTAGGCTTCGAATCAGCTGCCTTTGGCTCCTTCTTCTTTTATTTCCCCTTTTCTTGCACTTTGGAAGAGTCAGTAACCAAGAGAGCTTGATCTTTGGAGGTCTGGATGACTCCTATTCGAATCAATTTGTCTTGTTCCTTGATTAAGGACTCATAAAATGAATCTAAAGAAGGATTTTTCCAATCAGGAAAGATTTCTCGCTTGGAATGAAACATAGAGACATATATAGAGTACTCAGGGCCTAGTTTTCTAAGTATGGAAAGAACATTCTGCTCATCCTTCTGCTCTATCCCCCACTGTATGCATTGGAGCACTAGAGACTTGAATTTGGAGAATAATTGCTCAATAGTCTTGAAACTGCTGGGATGTAAAGATACCAACTCATTATCTAGAATGTCTCCCCAAAGCTCATATTGTTTGTTAAACAAGCTATAAATATTCTCCCATCCTTCTCTGGGAGTCCTCAATCCTTCTAGATCAAAGAGGAGATCTCTAGAAATATAAGCACATAAGTACCCGAATGCTTCATCACAATGGTTTAGGAACTTGTTCCGCTCTATCGGCTAATGAGGCTCAACCTCCCATCCATGTATGATATTGTGGTGGCCCTGCTTGCGCAAGGCCAGCTACATATCAATCCTCCAATCAAGGTAATTGGAAGTTGTGAGGATCTATGGTTCAGGAGTTTGAGAACTCGTAATTGCTCCAGATGGAAGACTGCAAATACTTCTCTCAAGCTACATAGAACTTGTTAATTTCACTGCAATAACACATTAAAACATATGAACTGTTAGAATCATTCTTTTCCTCCCGACGTGAACATGTTTTCAAGGTCCGTCACGCCCTCTCCGCTGCTCTGAATGAATCCAGAGCTAGAAAATTTGCATAGGGGACTTCTGTGGAAACCCAGCTGCTTCTGATGTTTGATGGGGAGAAACAAGCATGAAACATGCCTGAGAAGGCTCTGATACCATATTAGAATTTGAATTCCATGTAGACCTTCAAGCAGAGAGTTTTGATAATGTTTGCATCAAATGAATGGAGAATGAAAATACAAACTAAGAAAAACAAACCACACAAGAAATGGACAAGTATTGCTCAAGAATTTACAGTATATTCAATAATAATATCTGGTGTTACAATAGTTTACATAGGTAGAATTCGAATGCATGGGAAATGAATTCCAATCCTCCAAGTGGATATGACGGTATATAACTAAATCTCTAACTCAAGGTCTCCCAATCAATATCAGAGTCCAAATAGAAAACTCCCTGATGACCGATAACTCCAACAAGTAGTAACAATTAGTTAAATTAGTGAAAGTGAGTGTGGTAGGTAGGAAAAGCGCTCCTTCCCATGTAACCATGCATTATCCATGCATTGGTAGTGCTAGCTTAACGGACAGAGAAGTAATTGATTGTAACTGGGGGCTAACTAAGACTAACTAGTACTAACACCAATTAACTGAAGTAGGTTGGTGCCGAGACTCATAGTGTATCCTAAAATGTAGGGATTAATGGTCTAAGAGGTGCCTTAACTAATGCATGCACATGCAGTAAGTGGAAGTTAACCTCTAGTAGTGTTCCCCACACTTTAATGACTGGTACATGTGGTCCCATTGGTCCAAGTGGACCCAATTGTACTAGTGAACCCAAATAATTAATTTAAGGTTCCTAAGTTAGGAAATAATTAATCTAATATATATTTGACTAAGGGAGGATTAATAATCCTAACATTATCTTCTCTCTCAAGGTATATAGTGCATACGTGTTTTGTACAATAACTATAAGTTTTATCATCACCATATAAGGAAGTTCCAAACTGAATAATAGTATTTTCAGATGCATTGTTCGGTTCTTTCCAAGCTACGAACTGTAGAAATTTGGGTAAGGTTTGGGCTTGGAGTAGAAAATTTTTAAAAATTGTACTTCAATGCATAAATTTCTAAAACAATACCAAAAACAAAAATAGTACATCTGTGACAATGCAAGATAAAGTAAAAACATAATTTTCATTTCTTTCAACTTGCCATTTCCAAAGGTCCC
Organism: Pseudotsuga menziesii; assembly: GCA_001517045.1. Classification (NCBI taxonomy): domain Eukaryota; kingdom Viridiplantae; phylum Streptophyta; class Pinopsida; order Pinales; family Pinaceae; genus Pseudotsuga; species Pseudotsuga menziesii. The sequence continues at coordinate 28,177 of LPNX010739964.1, forward strand.
TGTGTTAAATTTGAAACATCTAAGGATAACAAATAACAACAGTAGTAAATTAATGAACAAGTTAAACTAGCATCCGTAAAAGAGAAAACAATGTGGTTTATACCTTCCTTTATATACTCAGATATATATTATGACCATACTTTGTCTCTTAGGAGACAAGTCACTAACGAAACAATGGACATACCTGAGATATATATATATATATATATAGTTACTTATAGGGCGTAGTTAGACAAATAAAGACCTCAAGGTATTTCAAAACAGTATAGAAATGAGGATAAACTTTCAATCCCATTGTTGCAATAAATGACAGTCTTTTAGGACAGTCATACATCAAGCAAATAGAAGCTCCTTTAAAATGTGCAGAGGCAACCTTATTAACCCACACTTTAACACATCCATCTTACTATGGCACACTTCTGTTGATGTATATGTAACTTCAGAATGTATTTCACTTGTATTTCATATATATTGTAACCCGATGTTTATTTTGGGATGTACTTGAGTTATGTCATGCCTCGATGTTCCTATCGGGAAGGTCTATCATGTAAACAAGTCATGTCAAGTTATTGTGGGTAACCCTCCTATTGTATAAGGGTTAAAGTCTCCGTAGTTCCGGGGCACTAGGTTTATTAGACTCTCCTTGTGAGGTCAGCTCTAGTAGGGTTTTTGTCATGTCGAGATTAGTATAAATAGAGAGCTGGAATCTCTATTTATCACACAACTCATACACACTCAAGTGTAGCGCATAGTTGAGGAAGGAGAAGACACTGGGGCTAGACAAGAAGAAGGTTACTGCTGTCGGAAGATCACTTACTATTTTGGGTTCTACTTTTGGTGTTGATTCTATCTCTGAGAAAGTTGTGGGGTTTTCACCATTTATGGTTTCCCTGAGGATAAACACTGTGTTCATTGTCTCTTGTGTTTGATTGTTGTGCTTGTTATTCTCTCAGTAAAGATCCTAATATAATGCTAGCTTAATGATGAACTTCTAACATGGTGTCAGAGCTAACCCGAGAAGAAGACACTGTGCAGCTGCGGGAACTAGGGCTTCCTAGTTTGTGGATCTTCCTCCACAGATTTTCAGCAAAAGCAAGGTGGAATAACTCTCCTCCTTAGGGCGCATCTTTCTGTCGAAGCGAAATCCAATTCTGAGGTTTTTCAGTTTTGGACCTAACACTGCTGCTGGAAATTAGGGATTTTCACAAAAGAGGAATTTTTCAGTGATCCCAGGCCTGGATTGATCTCCTCCCCAAAATCGAAGTTAGGGATAAATTTCAACGCATTTGGGTGGATAGAACTCCGGAAAAGCAAAACCCTAATTTTCTATTGAACCAACACTGCGGGATTTCAGATCCAAATCTAGATCCGACATCTTGACCTGGTAAGATCTAAATCTTTTGTATTTCCATTTGAGGTTCTCAGTTTAAGATGTCTCATCATACCAAGCTTGATGAAAAGCTTGAGGGAGCTGATAACTTCTGAGCCTGGAAGTATAGGATCTCCCTGGTCCTGGAATAAAATGAGTTGGACTCCTATATTAATGAGGAGGTTCCAGTTCTAGAGGAAGATGAGGCTAAGGCCTTGCATAAGAAGAAGTTGGTTATGGCAAAGAGAATCATTGCTGATTCTATCAAGGATCATCTCATACCACAGGTGTCCTCCCTCAATACACCTAAAGCTATGTTTGATGCCCTAACCAAATTGTTTGAAGGGAAGAACATAAACATGAAGATGACTCTGAGAAACCAATTGAAGAATGTGAAGATTCAGAATGTTGAGACTATTCAGTCTTACTTTACAAGGGTTTCTCAGATCAAGGAGCAGCTGGAAGCAGTAGATGAAGAAGTGGAAAATGCATAGATTGTGATGACCACCTTGAATGGTCTCCCTAGATCATGGGACTCTTTCATTCAAGGAATCTATGCCAGAAAGAAGTTAGTCAAGTTCAGCAGACTGTGGAAAGAATGCTCTCAAGAAGATGCTCGAATAGCAGCTCGAGAAGAGAAGATGGGAAGTGAAGATCAAGCTATCATAGTTCACTCCAAGAAAAAAAGAAGGAGCCATTATCACTCCAAAGGTAAGATCTCACAATCAAGAAAAGATCTGAATACTATTAGATGTTACACATGTGATGAGAAAGGTCACATATCCAGATTCTGCCCTAACAAAAGAAACCTAAAGAAGAAGGGAAACAAGAGAAGACATCATGCCCATGCTGCAGAGGATGATGAACCTTCCACAAAGAGAATTAGACAAGAAAGTGATGATTCTTCGAGGAAGACTATGTACTGATCTCCGCTCTCACGAGAAATGTTTCACATGGAAGCAATGATTGGCTCATAGAAAGTGGTGCTTCCAAGCACATGACGGGATTCAAAGAATCATTTGTGAAGCTATCTAAACATGAGTCACCTCATAAGGTGAAACTTGGGGATGACTACCAATATCCAATAAAAGGTAGTGGTGAATCCTCCTATAAAATAGACTCGGGAAAGTATTTGAAGATGAAGAATGTATTATTTGTTCCAGGACTAAAAAATAACCTTCTCTCCATATCTGCATTGGATGCAAAAGGAATGAGGCTTGATTTTGTAGATGGCCAAGTTCTTATGTGGCCAAAGGGAAATACTTTTAACGATGCAATAGTGATTGGAGAATAAGAAGGAGGTATATACAAGTTGAAGGGCCAACCAGATCAAGCTTTCGTTCATGACACAGTAGAAACAAATGAACTTTGGCATAGAAAGTTTGCACATGTGCATTACAGAGCACTACCACTTGCAAGCAAAGTTGTTGAAGGTCTTCCAGAAATTCAAGCAAAACATGAAGGGGTCTGCAAAGGATGTGCGAAAGGAAAGAACACAAAGAAGACATTTCCAAGTAGCGAAAGCAAAGCAAAAGGAATCTTGGAAATTATCCACTCTGATGTATGCAGACCAATGTCATCAAGCTCACTAAGCGGTTATGTGTACTATGTCTTTTTTATTGATGACTTTTCTAGGAAGACATGGATTTACTTCATGAAGAATAAAGATGAAGTGTTCAGCAAGTTCAAGGAATTCAAAGCCTTGAGCAAGAACCATACTGAAAAGAAGATCAATACTTTTCGATCAGACAATGGCGGAGAATTCACTTCAAATGAGTTCAAGGAACTATGTAAAGACTTAGGGATTAAGAGGGAGTTGTTTACTCCTTATAATCCACAACAGAATGGGATTGCAAAGAGGGAGAATAGAACTATCATGGAAGCTGCAAGAGCTATGCTTCATGATCAAGATCTTCCTATGCATCTTTGGGCAGAAGCAGCCATAACAGCAATGTATGTACAGAACCGTACTCCACACAGAGTACTCGAGAACAAGACTCCTGAAGAATTCTTCTCCGGCAAGAAACCAGAAGTCAGCCATCTCAAAATATTTGGTTGTCCTGTGTACATACACATTCCAAAAGAGAATATTTGTGGGATACTCTGAAAGCTCGAAGGCTTACATAATATAATTCCCAGGGTTGAAGAAGATTGACATCAGCAAGGATGTAACATTTGACGAGGATTCAGCCTACATCAAATCCAGAAAGAAACTTGCTGAAGAACCTGAAGAATCAGAACCTCCCAGAATTCATGATACAATCATGAATGAAGAAACTCAAGAAGAAGATCAAAAATTTGAAGAACCAAAAAAGACCTGTAGATCCACCATAGGAAAAGAATCCTCACAAGAGGAAACCTGCTTGGGTACGAGAGATTATCCAAGGTGCGAAAAGATATGGGGTTCCAGAAGATAATCTCAAAGAAAGAAAGAGAACCAGATCCTGTTCCAGTTATGTAGCTTTACTATGTGACTTTATTGATAAAGAACCTTCCGAGTATGAAGAAGCGATAGAATAGAAATAACGGAAGGATGCGATGATCGAAGAGTATCAATCGATCATGAAGAATGATGTTTGGGACGTTGTCCCAAGACCAGAAGGGAAGTCAGTTGTAACTTCCAAGTGGATCTACAAGATCAAGCATGCTGCAGATGGTAGCATTGAAAAGTATAAGGCAATATTTGTGGCTCGGGGTTTCTCTCATAAAGAAGGACTAGACTACGAAGAAACCTTTGCACTTGTAGCCAGATACACTTCCATCATATCGATACTTGATTTGGTTGCAGTGATGAAATGGAAGATACACCAAATGGATGTCAACACTGCCTTCTTGAATGGTGTAGTAGAAGAGGAAGTGTATGTGGAGTAGCCACTCGGTTTTGAGACACATGACAGGGAGTCTCATGTGTGTAGATTGAAGAAATCCCTGTACGGTTTGAAACAGGCACCTAGGACATGGTATGGCAGAATTGACAGCTTTCTATCCAGTTTGGGCTTTACCAAGAGCAAAGTAGATTCAAACCTTTACTACAAGGTGGAAGATGGCAACCCGATGATGCTTCTACTATATGTAGATGATCTGTTTGTGACAGGTATGGATGGGTTGATTGCCGATACGAAGAGAAAGATTGTTGCTGAGTTCGAGATGAAGGACTTGGGAATGATGCATTATTTCCTAGGTATGGAGTTGTGGTAGACTACAAATGGAATCTTCCTTGGACAAGGGAAGTATGCGGTAGAGATCCTAAAGAGATTTGGGATGATGGACTGCAAGACATTAACCACACCTATGGCATCAAACCTAAAGCTATTGATTGATGCTTCATCAGAGACAGTTGATGCCATGATGTATCGTCAGATGATTGGGTCCTTGATGTACCTGATGAACACGAGACCAGATATCTGCTTTGCTGTGAACACCTTGAGTCAATACTTGACAGATCCGGGACATGTTCACTTGACTGCTGCAAAGCATATTCTGAGGTACCTGAAGGGTACGGTTGATTATGGGCTCAAGTATAAGGCTGATCAGAAGATTAACCTGGAGAGTTATGTTGATTCATATTGGGCAGGCAGTGCCATCGATAGGAAGAGCACTTCAGGGTGTTGGTTCAGTATGGGATTAGGTGTGATCTTGTGGTTTAGCAGGAAGCAATCCTGTGTGGCACTGAGTATAGCTAAAGTAGAATATGTTGCAGCTTGTTTAGCTAGTTATGAGGCTGTATGGCTGAGGAAGCTGCTGTCTGATTTATTTGATCTCCAGTTAGATGCTACATGTATATACTGTGACAACCATAGTTGTGTAAAGTTGTTAGAGAATCTAGTATTCCATGACAATTCAAAGCATATCGAGATCAAGTATCACTATATCAGGGATATGGTGCAAAGAGGAGCAGTGAAGCTCCAGTATGTTGCGACGAATGAATAGATACCTGATGTGTTGACTAATCCATTGGCTAGGGTGAAGTTTGAGTACTTCAGGGAGAAGCTTGGTGTTCTCCAGATCGAGATTCCTCCCAAGAGGAAGTGATGTGTCCGTGTTGAGCCTTTCTGACATGGTGAGAGGATTGGTTCCTTCCATGGTCAGATATAATTGTTGTGCCCTTCCTACATGGTGAGAGGATTGGTTCCTTCCATGGTCGGATGTAAGAGCTGTGAAATGGTGAGAGGATTGGTTCCTTCCATTGTCAGGTATATGTGTGAATGCCACGTCCAGCATGAAAAAGGGTTGGCTCTGTGAAGACACATCTAGTATGGAAAAGGACTAGCTCTGTGTAGATGGCACATCCAGCATAAAAAAGGGCTGGCTATGTGAAGACTCATCTAGTATGAAAAAGGACTAGCTCTGAGTAGCTGCCATATTTGGTACGAAAAAGGACCAGCTCTATGATTTCTCATCTGGTATGAAAAAGGACCATGTCTGTGAAGACTAATCTAGTATGAAAAAGGACTATCTCTGAGTAGCTACCACATCTAGCATGAAAAAGGACCAGCTCTGTGATGCCTCATCTGGTATGAAAAAGGACCAGCTCTGTGAAGACTCATCTAGTATGAAAAAGGACTAGCTGTGAGTAGCTGCCACATCTGGTATGAAAAATGACCAGCTCTGTGATGCCTCATCTGGTATGAAAAAGGACCAGCTCTGTGATGCCTCATCTAGTATGAAAAAGGACTAGCTCTGTGATGCTACATCCAGTATGAAAAAGGACTGGCTCTGTAGAGGTTCCTATGATGAGAAGAATCAAGAGATAACACCTGTGATGATGATCCAGTGATGATCCAAATCCAGTGATGATGATCCAGATCAAGTAATGATTCAGATCCAGTGATGATGTCTAGTGATGATCCAGATCGAGTGATGACCCATATCTGATGATGAAGATGACTTGAAGATGAAGAAGACTTGAAGATGACGAGGTCTCGAGGATGATCCAGAAGATACAGAGAATAAGACTTGTGCTGAAAATTGTGTCGAAAGAATACCTTCCTAGTTAAGAGGGAGTGTTGATGTATATGTAACTTCGGAATGTATTTCACTTGTATTTCTTATATATTGTAACCCGATGTTTATTCTGGGATGTACTTAAGTTATGTCATGCCCCGATGTTCCTATCGGGAAGGTCTATCATGTAAACAAATCATGTCAAGTTATTGTGGGTAACCCTCCTATTGTCTAAGGGTTAAAGTCCCCGCAGTTCCAGGGCACTAGGGTTATTAGACTCTCCTAGTGAGGTCGGCCCTAGTAGGTTTTTTGTCATGTTGGGATTAGTATAAATAGAGAGCTGGAATCTCTATTTATCACACCACTCATACACACTCAAGTGTAGTGCATAGTTGAGGAAGGAGAAGACACTGGGGCTAGACAAGAAGAAGGTTACTGTTGTTGGGAGACACTTGGGAGATCACTTATTGTTTTGGGTTCTACTTTTGGTGCTGATTCTATCTCTGAGGAAGTTGTGGGGTTTTCACCATTTATGGTTTCCTCGAGGATAAACACTGTGTTCATTGTCTCTTGTGTTTGATTGTTGTGCTTGTTATTCTCTCAGTAAAGATCCTAATATAATGCTAGCTTAATGATGAAATTATAACAACTTTCATAAATACTAGTAGCCTCTAGAAGGTTGAAAAGGAGCACATAATAATAAAGGTAATTCATCATGACAAAAGGGTCAAGGTACCACTCTAGGAGAGGGAGGCGCTAGCATAAGGACCAACAAGGTTCAACACAATATCATAGGTCAACAAGAGTGGTCATAACAAAGTGGGAAGACAACCCTTTTACCCACAATACCAAGGTGTAACATCAAGGTGGAGAAAAAACCCTTTTAACCACAAGACCAAGGTGTACAATCAAGGTGGGGAAAAAACCCTTTTACTCACAAGACCAAGGGTCAAACTCGTTTCTTCTATCTCAAGGTATATAGTCCATAGGTGTTCCGTACAATAACTATAGGTTTTACATCACCATATAAGGAAGGTCCAAACTATATAAATTTTATTCATCAAAATGCAATAAAATTATAAATGGAAAAAAAATTGTTATCAGATACAATTTGGTTCAACACTTTGCAGTGATGGAGGTTCTAGGTGCCTTGAAAATAGTATGGGAAAGTTTGTTATAGAAGGTCATAGGCATGATTCACAAATCAAAGGCCTAGATGAACTTTTTTAAAGAATGCAACCATGAGTGGGTTGAATGTGGCAAGCTTGATTGACACTGATGCAACCCATAGCTTTGTAAGTAAATGGTCTGCTACAACACTTCATTATAATCCTAAAGGAACTTTCCCACATTCAAGGTGGTGAACATATAAATGAATCCAACATCAATAGTAGTTCATTGAACACCATTGAAAGTTGGGGAATGGTTTTGTGATTTGTACTTGACAATGGCTCCATTGCATGACCATACAGGAATCTTGGGGAGGGAGGATTGGGATTCTCACACCAAATTTTTAGTGCCCCATGAGAATGGTTTGATGTTCTTAGATGAATCGAATAGTTGTGGTGTGTCGATAATGACTAAAAAGAAATTGAGAAGGATTTCGAGAATGTCACCCGTAAGTTGATTGATTAGGGGAATTTTGAGGTCTAAAATGGGCCTCATAAGAGATATAATAAAATAATATGAGTTAGTGACTTTGTGGGGAAGGTTTATCTACAACTCACCTCTTGCACTTAAATTTATGTAACTATGGTTGAGTTAAATTGAAAAGATGTCTACAAATAAAATAAGAAAAAAATATATTTGATATAACTAGAAATATAAGTACTTTAGTACATAGATGTACTAAAAGAAAGTAGTAATAAATAAAATAAAGTAAAATACTTTAATTATGAATTCTAAACTTAAGTTAAAGTATATATATATATATATATATATATATACTCAATTCAACTAATACTTATTAAATAATTTTAAACTTATATTTGTAATTATAAATTAAAATTTAAAAAATAAATATTAAATGCAATTAAATATAATTAATATTATTTAGTTTAATTTAACTAAAAGTTAAATCTAGACACATTTAAAATTTAAACTTTAAATTTATATCAACATTTATTTATCATAAATATATAAATTAATCAATTATTTATTTACAACAATATTAGATTCTATTCTTTTATAACCAATATATATATATAGACACACACATAAATTAAAACTTGAATAATATTTTATAACTGCCTCATAACTCATTTAACATTTTATATAAATTTAGTGCTACCACATATTCATCATACGAAGTACTCACGTATAAATGGAAATTTGAATCATGAAATGAAGTTTGAATGACTCATATTTTTATTATTACCAGCGTAGATCCAGCTTTACCTGGCTCTATCATGCACCGAGAGGGATCAAATATTTCGAGGTGCAAACCCTGCTTCAAATAAAAACTAAACTAAGCTTCGTTTGACACAACCATCAAACCTCACTGCTAGCTCCTTACCTCAACCCAAAAATAAAAACTGAGATTCTTTTGAGACAACCATCAAACCTCAAACTGCTAGCTCTTTCTGGCATATCGTATTTATTCTAGAACACATGCATAGGCAGATGCCAATTTCGTTTAACGATCCAATTTCGTTTATACAACACATGCATAGGCAGATACCATTTGTACAACAAATACACAACTCTTTGCAAACGATTTTTACAAGTTTTTACAACTTCATATGAACCTCATGGTGGGTACTGTTCATATAAAGAGCAGAGCAGACTAAGGCAGAAAATCCTCGTTACTGGAAGCTGCCCTTGTATCTATCCTTCTCTGTATTTTCACATGTTTCATTTTTAATGTATATTCGCTTTGCTGCGGGTTAAATCTTGTTATGTGAACTGTAGAGAGGAATCGTGTTGCCCGGATTTTGATATAATTTGTCCGAAGGAAGCCTCCTGTTTGCAGGCAAAGCAACTGCAAGTTTTCCGGAAGAGAGTTGCAGTAAATGACAGGCATGCAGATTGTAAGTATAAGTCTGCAGGATATGTAGAAAGGAATGTACAAAATGGGTATTTGTACATACAGCTGCAGTGAATTGAATGGAACAAACGTATGAAGGGTTAAAGCCTCACGACCTGCGCAACAACCCACAGACACCATCCAGCACCGCTGGTATTTTTTTTGCCAACATTTTGTTTCTTTACTGTCATACCTAATATAATAATGAGAAGCAAAATCAACTAACTTTAACAGAAATTCGGCAAACCTTGCATTTTTAAAATGATTTCGCACATTTGGGATTCATATATTGCATAGTCCACGTGCAATTGGATCGATGGCAAAACTTATTCTTGAGTGGGAGTTTTAGCCTTTAACATTTAATGATCTTTTGACAGTTTTTTAAGGGAGAAGGATTCTGGTGCTCGCCATCAATCACAGAAATGGACTACCGTGGAGAATACATCAAATACTATAATAATCTACTCGTATCAGTTTTTATTATTCAATCGTTTCTCATATGCATACTTAATATAGAAACTTAAATTATACGCATTTGCATACCTGAGACAAATCTGTAATTGCTCTCAGCCTTATTCCGAAGGTCCAGCTTGTACGTATTGTTTTGAAGTGTGTATAGGT
>LPNX010739964.1:38197-83300 GCA_001517045.1 Pseudotsuga menziesii
CAGAATCACACTTCTACCTCATACCGGGCTGTAGAATGCGCCTCTCAGCGCAATTACTATATATATAATATGAAGTACTATATATTCATTATATGAAGTACGTAATTACACCCATATTCATTTATATGAAGTACGCAAGTCATAGAATTTTGACTTTAAGTTTTATTTTTGCTTTTAATAATAGGTTTTATATTAAAATATTTATTATATATGAAATTATTTTAAAGTATTTTAATTTAAAAGTACCTAAAAGTACTAAGCATATAAATATTATATTCAAAAGTAATGTATGGCTACTTTTTCCGTTATGAGTATAGTAAACTATGGGTTTACATCCACCATTTAGAAATTGACAAGTAAGTACCTTTAACTCAAGAAATGCCACCTCAACTATAATAGATGATGTCATTCTCTGGAATGTGATTGGTTCTTTTAAAGTTGATTTTGATAGTACTTTTTTTGTTTGAAGGCCCATTTTAGAACTCAAAATTCCCCTAATCGGAGGCAACAAGTGAGTCCACAGACTTGCCTTGTGTCATCAAACGGAAGCAAGAGAAATTGGTTCTAGGGAAAGCAACCTTGGGTGCCCAAGATGGTGAATACTGTACAAAGAATAAGTTGGTAACATTAGTCCCTAGTGAAGTCGGGTTTTAAAAATATTGAATTGTTGTGCAATTTGAATTACCAATAACAAGATATGGGAGGCAATATGGAACTTGCACCAGTAGTATTTGTGAAGGTCGATAGCTAAGACACCTACCAAGGTGCACATTGTTGTGCACAAAATTGTGCATGAGAAGAGGCAAGCTAGACGGATGTCTCACTTTTGACAAAAAAAAAATTCTAAGTGTTGGATTGAGTAGTGCATAGAGGCACTCACCCAACAAGACTCTCAATTGCAATATGGTGGCATGGTTGAGGAACAGGTTTGTCAAGTCTTTCCCAAGTTGATTACTCTTCATTTTCATGAAGACCGGCAAGATGAGGGTGACACTTCTAGTTTTTTAGATGGATTGTAGTGCCTAGTACAGGACATTAAGGAGAATCAACCCTCATATAAGTGTTTGAGTGAATCAATGTAGGAGAAAACCCAAAAGAAGCAAACAAAGAAGAAGAAACAACAAGTTGTGAAGGTGAATGAGGAACCTTTGTACATCGTAGAATTAGTTCAAGACTCTCAACAGGACATAGTAGTGGAAGAAGAAGAATTCGCACAAAGGGACCCAACTGACATTATGGAGTTTCATAAACTAGCCATGGGGGTTTGTGACTTCCAATAGACACCTTCCCGATTAGAGAGGAAGGCAATTTTGAAGTACTTGATCATGAAGCACATGGCAAACAAATTGATTGGTGATGACATTGGTGGCCACATTCCATATCATTTTTGTGAATAACATCGTGGGGCAGGTTCACTACCCATTAGAAGGAAATGACTCCTATAGCACCTATGAAAGGTGCCTTGGAAAATTTTGTTGAGTTGTAGTAAGTAGTTTGGAAATATTGAGGCAAAGGTGGTGACCTTGCCTTGGTTCATTGGAATTATAGGATTATTGAAATGGAGAAGTGTTCAGTTTTTACATGAGGATGTGCATTCTCATGAGATGGATGCAATATCTAGACTATTCTCCCAACTAGTTCAACACATGGTGGAATGAAATGCATGGATGCATGGAAAAAATGGCTAAGTATTGAAGTAGTGGTAGGTTTGGGTACTACAACACTTGAACTATTTGACAAATTTCTTACCAAAGGTTGTCATGTCACAATAATAGAAGGGATGTAGCAGTAGTAGGTCATGATCACAATAGGAGGAAACAATCATGACAGTGGCATCCAAGAGGAATTGTTGATAACAAGAAAAAAATTTAGGGACTAAATTTCCACCATGGTATAATTTTCCTTTTTCCCATAAAAGGATTCATCAATTTCTATTTTTTCTAAAAATGGTTCAACCATGGTTTACAAGATCAAATGATTTTACTCTAAAAATCGCCAAAAAAATCTAGAGTATAAAATCCTTAGAAATTTGAACTTTTTCACATAAATATTGTCAAACATTTTATAATTGTCATTTTAAGAATTAACAAAAATTGCTAAGGTTTATACATTTTAAGATAAGTATGGATCCTTACATATTTACTTGATTGACAAAGTTGGGAAAACTTGTTGCGTTCAAAGAAAGAATTGGATAGTGAGCAGTTGCACGAGTATTCTAGTAGTGATAGTGTAGACTAGTTGGAGAAACCAACCATGGGTGGATGCATGAATCTAGACAATATAATTGGAGGAAAATATATTCTTATGGATGTTGTTGAGGACGAAAATGAATTTTAGTGGTGGAGGATTTAAGGCGCTAGCCTTGAGAGACTTCAGGAACCTCCATCACATGATCGCCTTGGTTGTTGCTGACTAATATGAATAGACATAACATAAGTTTGATGACTGGGGGAGTCGGTTTTGGGGTGTCTTTCCTAGTCTACAAGACACCATGAACACGTCGAGTACCCTTGCCCAAAGGAAAGGTGCATCACAAATACTAGCAGTGTACATTGGTTGGACAAACAAAAATAATCTAGGAGGGAACTTGGAAAGGCATAGAAGGTTGTCATGGACAACCTTGTCTGTAAGCATGCATGATGCATGATAGGCAAAGTGGCAATGAAAACCAATTGGCTTTATATGAATTGGGAAAACTTAGTTGGGTGCACATTATTTTGGTTGACTAAGTGGGCACACTTGATGGATGCATATCGACTAGAAGTACTTGGACACATGTTGAATGGATGGATGTTGTCTTCATACACTTATTGGGAACACTTGGTAATAAGACAATTGAGCACACTTGGTGACACCTTGTTGAAATCACTTCCTAGGTGCAGTTGGGTGTAATGCACCAAATTCACTTCAAGGACACTTGTTATGGGCACATTTAGGTGCACTTGAAATGGGTGCAATCAAGCATAGTTGTTAGGCACACTTGTGATGAATGCACCTGCACAACACACTTGAGATGGGCGCACCTATCACACGCAGATGTGATGGGAACACATGTTGGACACACTTTTGATAAATACAGATATGATGGGTGCACTTGTGGGCACTTGTGTGTTGTACATTCATAGCGTGAACAACACTGTTGGAGATCAATGTCAACAAACAAGTCATAAGAGAATGGTTGAGATGGATATGGACACTTGGGTCCACTTAGACTTGGAGAGGATTGCAAGAGTTTGGAAAGACTCATATATATATATATATATATAGTGGAAGCCTCAAAATGACTAAGGAATTCAAGAATCATTATCCTTTGACGTGATTCATTCACACAAGTTCAAAGTAAGCTATGCAATTGTGCTAAGTTATGGGTTTTGTATAGTAGGGTGAATTTGCATTGGCTAAGTAAAAAACAAAAACATGAACAAGAACTACAGAAGGAAATCCTATGGTAACTTGAAGGATTTATTTGTACAATATTATTGGGCATTGGCAGAAGGATATTTCTCCTTAGATTCATTGTACTTATGCAAAAGAGGGCAAATGGTTAATCGCCCTCCATTGTTTTATATTGTAAACGTTCTTCTCATAAATAAATTTTAAGGCATCCACATTGGGTATCACTTGTACATGTGCATATGTATTGTGGCTTGTTTACTGGGATGAATGTTGTCCTATTCCCCTGCAATGTCTCATGTTGTTTAATTGTTGATATTGGCTAAGTGTTGAATCTTTTTAAGTACAAATATTGTTGGGATGTTTTAAAGGTTACAATTGGACACATGTCAAACTTTTGAATGAACTTGGTTGAGTAGGATTTAGTTGCATTTTATGGATTGTAGGGTAGATTTATGGGTAGACCTTAAGCAAAGATGTGTAGTCTAGTTGTAGTAGGCGCGGGCTCGTCGAGCCCCTACGATGGTTGAAGCAAGGTAGTCCTGCATGACCTCATGTACCGAAACAAAGTTGAGAGATCCTTAATTTTGAAGAAAAAAGATTTTGGTCAAACTACAAGTCTGTTATACTAGGTGTCTTGGAAAATATTGAAATACATGTGATTTTCCCAATCTATGATTACAACAAATTGGATACTAACCTTTATTTAAGCTTGCAAAATGAAAAGAATTGAACTTCAATGCAAGTAATTGTGGCAGTTATAAATAAAGTCATATGTTTGTGATGTTTAAGTATACAACCAAATAAAAAAGAAACAAGATGAAATGTGCACCATCTTTAACTAATGGTAATCAACTAGAGATAATTAGGAAATGTATAGTTGTGGTAAGTATGAAGGTTAGAAGATGTGCCATAGAAACAAAATCACACTACTAATACAAATTTTCAAAATGAGATTTCTTTGTAATTTTCGATGCAACAAGATGGCACAAGAATAATCAAACATTTATTTTTCAAATTTTGTAGACTTCTAAAAGAGTGAAATATGTTAGATTGATGAAGCAATGATTGAAACGAAGTTCTTCTCATAAACATAACTAGATAGATTGACACTACAGAATAAAACATATTGACTTTTTTGCTCATCTTCGATTAAATTTGTCATGTCTATTGGAGTCTAAGATCAATGTTACAAACCATTTATGTTTTTTTTTAACAAGGACGGTTAAGGTGTTTGTATTGAAAAAAGAGAAGAGGATTACATCAGTGTATTTATCGATTGAGTGCATTGGAATTCAAGAACCATAATATCTTGCTCTTCTTTTACATGATGATATTTATCTCGAAATAAACCATATCTAGAGTGACGGTAAACTCTTACAAATTTCCTAAGAATGAGAATACAAAAGTTGTACATATCAAAACTGTTCCTTTGTCAAGGTATCCTACAACGATCAGGACTGTTGCCATCGCAAGCCATGAAGCCATATTCAATCTGAATTCCTTTGTTTTCCATATGATCTGCAGAATGATTGTTTGAGCGGAGGATATGAAGAAAGGGACAGCGTTAAATTCACTAATAAGACTGTTGAAAATATGTTGCATCTTGTTGGACAACGTTTTATAATTTCTAGCCAGCTTCCTTACCTCTCTGATGACTAGTAATGAATCGCCAAACACTACTAGATCTTGGATTCCAAGAGTGATAGAAATTTCCTATCCTTTCAATAATGCTAACCACTCCGCCTGATTGTTGGTGCTCCTCCAAAGTCCCCAAGTGAAATATTTGTGTTTGTTCCCCCTTGGATCAAAAATTAATCCTCCTGCACCTGACAGTCCTGGATTCCATTTGGAGGCCCCATTGAAGAACAAAGATTGACAATCTAAATTTGTCCACCAATTTTTGAAAAGTTCAGGGCTCTTTCGAATCTGCCATTTTAGAGAGGAAGTTTTTTTAGCTTCTTTCGGGATAGGCATGATGGGGTCAATGTGGAAATTGAACCCAGTGATAGAACAATTTTACTCACAACAATTATCAATTGTACTTGCAAAATCACTCACAAAAGAGACTGAAAATGGAGCTGAACACTAAACTGTATTAACTCAGTGTACAATAGCCAACCTTGTAACATAATAGGTTGCTACATTAAATAATTACATAAGGGATTTGAATGCATGAGGAGGCAATTCAAATATAGTCAAAAGCAGGCTTATTAAAATTAAGCAAATCCCCCATAGGTGCATAAAGTAGTTTCCAAATCAGCTAAGGAGCTCATGAATTGGAAAAAGCACTTAGGCAAGCTAAAAGGTGATGGAATGACAAATCATACATGCTTTTCATAGGAGAAAAGAGTGGAGGATGTGGAGGACAAAAAACTAGTTAACCTCACCTAGTCAAACTTTCCCAATTGCCTTAAAGCACTGAAAAAGCAGGCAATAAAGCAGAAAAAGCAGAAGGGCGCCTAGGAGACCAGGAATAAAGAAAAATTGATTCCTTGAGGTTTTCCAAGAGCTACATGAGTCAAAATAGGCAAGTTTGACCACTATTGATAGGTAAATGACAACTTGCATAAGGTGGAATCATGAAACTAGGCAAATAAGACGAAAATGATTAATTTAATGTCTAAGGTAGCTAACTATGGGTTGATTATTATAACACCCCCCCTTAAGCCTGAATTATGAGTAATATATCAGAAAATTATAGGTCCTAGCAACAAGGCTTAGTCACCCTTTACATACTGCATATCCATTTAAACAAGGAAAGAGGCAAAAACCACATGGGAAAATCCTCTCTTAAACATGGACTGTAAAACAAAATTTGGAAATCTTGTCTTCATTCATGCTTCACAGCATGATCAACAATACCCAGCAGTGATTTGAGATTGCTGAAGGTCTTCTCACAAAATTCTTTGGTGAAGATATCAGCTACTTGTTCTGAAGATGAACAGAAGAGTAGGTGAATGGTGCCATCATGCACAAGCTCTCTGATGTAGTGCATATGGATCTCAATGTGTTTGGTTCTCTGCTTCTGAACTGGATCATTGCAGATTCGAATGGTACTCTGTTTATCACAGTAGATGGTAGTTGAGTACTCTGATTCGAAGCCACACTCTCCAAGTAACCCCTGCAACCATAAACATTGAGTTGCTACATTTACAATTCCTCTGTACTCTGCTTCTGTAGATGAGAGTGCAATGGCACTCTGTTTCTTGCTTGACCAGCTGATTGGCCCTTCTGCAAGCATGAACACATATCCTGATGTGGACTTCCTGTCTGTGCTATCACCTGGCCAATCAATGTCAGTAAACCCAATCAAATCAAGATCAGATTTTGCTTTATAGAAGATCCCATGTGTCCTTGTTCCCTGAACAAAGTTAAGGATCCTTTTGGCTGCTTTCCAATGGATCTCATGAGGCTGATCCATGTATCTAGAAGCCACACTTACTACATAATAAATATCAGGTCTAGTATGTGTAAGATACAACAAACATCCAATCAATTGCCTATACAGTGTATTGTTTACCATAGGTGAAGAATCAACTTCTTCTAGCTTCACTCCTGAAAGGAAAGGAGTCTTGCTTGGTTTGCAGTCCTTCATTCTGAATTTGTTTAGAAAATTCAAGGCATACTTGGACTGGTGCACCTTGATTCCAGCTTTGGTTTGAGCAATCTCAAGCCCCAAGAATTGGCTTAAGAGCCCCAATCTGTCATGGAGAAGGCTTGGTTCATTGCACCCTTCAAGGAAGCAATCTCATCCTTTGAGCTTCCTGTAATGAGAAGGTCATCAACATATAACACATGATAATTAATGAACCATTAATTAAATTCAAATATACATTTGGATCTGATTTGCACCGAACAAAATTCAGTGATAGCAAGAAGCTATCAATCTTGGCATACCAAGCCCTGGGGGCTTGCTTTAGCCCATACAATGACTTTCTCAACCTGCACACAAGAGATGGGTTAGTAGCAAATCCTTGAGGATGCTACATGTAGATCTCTTCAGTGAGATCTCCATTCAGGAAGGCTCATTTTACATCCATGTGATGTACCTCCCATTGCTTTGAAGCTGCAATGGCTAAGGCTAGCCTGATGGAGTCCATCTTTGCCACTGGTGCAAAGGTCTCATTGTAATATATGCCATGAACCTGTGAGTAGCCCTTGGCTACCAATCTGGCCTTGTACTTCAGAGGTGAACCATCAGCAGCAAATTTGGTCTTGTATACCCACTTACACTGAACTAGCTTCCTCCCTGGGGGAAGATCCACTAGCTCCCAAGTGTTGCTCGTCTGGAGTGAGCTGAACTCTTCCTTCATGGCTGCTTGCCATCTTGGATCTCCTGCTGCATATTCATATGTATGAGGATCTGATTCCACCATCAGATAACATTTCTCAGCAAACATAGGATCCTTCATGCACAGACCACTCTCAAATAGAGATCTAGTCCTCCGAGGGTCATTGGGATTCCCAACTAGCTCTCCTGCTGCATGAAGTGTCTTGGATGCCCATTTTGGCCTTGTAGGGATGTTAGGATCTGCAATAAACTCATCACTATCAGACATATCAGAATCAGCATGTTCAACAATCTCTTCACTTACTTTCAGAGGTTCTGGTGGTGAAGAGGCTTCTCCCACTTCCACTGCTGCTAGGGGTTCTTCTTGAAACTGAACACACCTTTCAATGAAGGATTTGTTTGTGCTCAAATTTATCAGCTTGTAACCTTTTGAATCTTTAGAGTACCCAACAAATAGGCACTCTTGGATTTGGGGCTGCAAAGCCTTTCTCTTCTCTGTTGGAATTCTAGCCCAAGCCCTTGAGCGAAAAATCCTGAAATGGGTCACATCTGGCTTGTGCCCACTCCATGCTTCGAAAGGAGTCATACCATCAAGCTGTTTATGAGGCACCCTATTCTGGATATAGGCTGCACAGTTGATAGCTTTGGCCCAGTACTTTGGTGGCAAATTTTTGGCCTCCATCATGCATGTTGCCATCTCCTTCAGTGATATGTTCTTCCTCTCAGCAACACCATTTTGTTGTGGTGTGTAAGGGATAGAATGCTGCATCTGAATACCTGCATCTGCACAATATTGAATAAACTCAAACTTGACATACTCACCACCATTGTTAGATCTGAGGACCTTGAGTTTCCTCCCAGACTGGTTTTCAACCAAAGCCTTAAAGACTTTGAAGAGGCCAAAAACTTTAGACTTGTGTTTCAGGAAGTAAACCTAGCAATACCTGGAAAAGTCATCTATGAAATTCAATGCATATTTGGCCTGAATCATGGACATATGAGGGAATGGGCCAACAACATCACCGTAGATCAACTCGAGGGGTGCAGAGGTTCTCTCATGGCTAGCTCTCTCAAATTTATGCTCTGGGTGTTTTCCTAGGATACAACCTTGGCAGACTCCTTTGGAAAATTTTATCTTGGGAAACCCTATGACCATCTCTTTTTCACTAAGATCAGAAAGATACTTGTAATTTAGGTGGCCAAATATTTCATGCCAAAGATTTCTTGCCTTATTAGCATGAATCAGAAGAGCAGAGGGGTTTGAGTAGGGTAGGAAGTGTGAGAACATGTATGGCTTCGAAGTATGATTTGCAACTCCTTTTGCAATGGCTTTACCACTTGAGATCTCTGTGATCTCGACTTCATCAGGGGAGAATATGACCTTCTTTGGAGACCCAGTGTGAGTCATCTAATACACTGATAAGAGGTTGGAGGCAATACCAGGCACATACAACACATTGCTGAACTGACCATGATCAAGATCAATCCTCCCTTTGCCCAAACTTTCAGTGAGAGAGTCATCTCCCAGTACTATAGGTGGTCCCTTCGACATGTCAAGTGAGGTGAATGCCTCCTTGGTCGAAACCATGTGTCTTGAAGCTCTAGAATCAATGATGAAACTAGGTGAGCTTGATGTGCCAGCAACCAATGCATGAATTCTCTCTCTGTTTTCTGAACTTGATCCTCCTTCTCTCTTCTTTGAGCTGTCTGGAAGGGAGATGCCATTCTTCTCCAGGAGTTGGGTCAGCATGTCTATTTGCTTCTTCGTGCAGGAGATCTCAGTATGATTTCCCTTACTGCAGTATGCGCACTTGCTCATTTCTCCTTTATTCTTCTTCTTCTGGTTATTCTTTTTGGAACCTTGTGGCTCCTCCGGAGACTTGTTCTTGTCTCTCTTTTGCTCCGGTGGCTTTTTAGATTTCTTTTTTCTTTTTGAATCCACCCTTGAATCTCTAGCAACCAGATCTTGGTCTTTGGATGGTTTGATGGTGCCCATCATCACCAGCTTGGCTTGTTCTTGTGTGAGAGATTCCATGAAATCTGCAAGGCTAGGCATCTTCCAGGTTCGAGCTGTCAACTTTGTGGCATAGAAGGTCAAAACAAACACTGAATAGTCAAAGCCAAGCTTCGAGAGTATGGCCAAGACCAGCTGATCATCCTTCTTTTCGATCCCACATTGTTTTAGCTGCAAAACAAGTGCTTTGAACTTGGAGAAATAGAGTTGCAGGGATTCAAAGCTATTGGGACTCAGGGAGATTAGTTCATTCTCGATTTGATGTCCCCTCATCTCATCTGTCTTTCCAAAAATATCAACAAGCTTCTCCCATACTTCATTCGGTGATGTCAATCCATCAAGATGGAAAAGGAGGTCTCTGGAAATACTCAGACACAAGAGACCATAGGCCTCATCCCTCCTGTTGTGCCATTTAATCTTCTCTGCAGTTGTATTGGGCTCTGCTTCTGTTGCCATAGTCACCCTGTAGAGGCCTTTCTCTCTCAACAATATCTCCATCTCTGCTTTCCATTCAAAGAAATTGAAGGGAGTCAAGATGATCTTCTGAGATTGATCCATAGCTCAGAAATTGTCCCGGCTGTCAGTAGAAGGATCCCAGTCACTGATGTCGAACCTGCAAAACAAATTTGAAGGAGATAAATTGATCTACAATGGCTCTGATACCATGTGGAAATTGAACCCAGTGATAGAACAATTTTACTCACAACAATTATCAATTGTACTTGCAAAATCACTCACAAAAGAGACTAAAAATGGAGCTGAACACTAAACTGTATTAACTCAGTGTACAATAGCCAACACTGTAACATAATAGGTTGCTGCATTAAATAATTACATAAGGGATTTGAATGCATGATGAGGAAATTCGAATATAGTCAAAAGCAGGCTTATTAAAATTAAGCAAATCCCCCATAGGTGCATAAAGTAGTTTCCAAATCAGCTAAGGAGCTCATGAATTGGAAAAAGCACTTAGGCAAGCTAAAAGGTGATGGAATGACAACTCATACATGCTTTTCATAGGAGAAAAGAGTGGAGGATGTGGAGGACAAAAAACTAGTTAACCTCACCTAGTCAAACTTTCCCAATTGCCTTAAAGCACTGAAAAAGCAGGCAATAAAGCAGAAAAAGCAGAAGGGCGCCTAGGAGACCAGGAATAAAGCAGAATTGATTCCTTGAGGTTTGCCAAGCGCTACATGAGTCAAAATAGGCAATTTTGACCACTATGGATAGGTAAATGACAACTTGCATAAGGTGGAATCATGAAACTAGGCAAATAAGACAAAAATGATTAATTTAATGTCTAAGGTAGCTAACTATGGGTTGATTATTCTAACAGTGAAGAAGATCTCTCATCCAACTTTTTTCAAGGGTGTTTTACAATTCAAGGTGTACATTTCGCAGTCCATTGGATAGTAGAGTTTCTGTCTATAAATATTTAGTCGAGGACGAGACCGTGATGGGAGGAGTATTCAGATTTTCAAAAATACCTTTATTTCTGGCTATTCAAATATTCCAGCAAACAAATTTTGGGAGTGCCATCCAAGATTTGGAGAATACTGGTTTTTTAAATAAGGTGCCTTGGTAGTAATCTTTCCAACAGGTAAAGAAGTCTTTCAGATTGGTAGGGAGAGTAATATTAAAACTGAGCTCTTTAAGAACAAAACACCGTACCTTGTTAGCGAATGAACACTCCAAGAAGAGGTGATTTTGTGTTTCTTCTGCGCTTTTGCATAAACTGCATCAAGATGGGCCCTCCATTCCTTTATTTTTAGGTTCTCAGCTGACATGATTTTTTTATGAGTCAAGAGCCAACAAAAAAAATTAATTTTTGGAAGCCTGTCACTGCTCCATACAGTTTTCCAAATTCCCTCTTTCGTGCTATTATTTTGAATTGAAGTGTACTCGAACTTCACTGTGTATACATCGGTTTTTCCCCAGCTTCTATAATCTGAAATATTGACATGGATCGGGAGAGACCCTTGGAGGAGCGATTGCAGTAGTGAATAATCCATTTTTAATTGGACAGGTGTTTCCAGGTGCCTTAAACCGGCCAATCTACCACTGTTGTGCCGGTTTGAAATGTCAAAAATAGTGGATAGATTTTGGTTGTCCATCCAAGTCTTAAGATCCACTAGACTGTCACGCTGCTGAGTATTGTCCACCTTATCTTCCCAAATCCGAATTCTCTTGTTGTTTCCAAATGCCCATCGCAAATCCTGTTTAATGTTGAACGTTGCTTTATGAGATTTGAGACGCGTTTTGGAGAGGTGGAATGTTGTATAAGCATTTAGCTCTGTTCCCAATCATATACTTCTTCCCCAGTGCTTCTTTCCACCAGGTTATGTATCTGGAGATCAATTGCCAGATAATTTTTACTCATATCGCTAGATTCATAGCTACTAAGTCTTTAACTCCAGCTCCTCCACTATTTTTTGGCCTACAAACCCTGTCCCAACTGATTAGATGCAACTTTTTATTTCCTTTGTTTTCCTCCCTGCCAGAGGAATCTTCGTAGCTCTTTCCCGATCTCCTGAACAATCGAGCTTGGCGAAAGTGCGATGGAACAAATGAAGATAGGGTACACTGCCAGAACAACATTTAAGAGGGTCAATTTCTCTGCTGGATTGAGCCATAATGCTCCCAGAGTATGGATTTTATTTTTTATTTTCTCCACCAGATCTTTCTAATCAGATATTTTCTTGTTTCCTTTGTGAATTGGCACTCCTAGATATCTGAAGGAGTTCCAATTTGAGCAACCCTCATATCCTAATGTCCTGGAAATCCTGGCCAACGTTCTAGCAGGGCAGTTTCCAGATGTAGATTTTGGATTTAACAACACTTACTTTCATGTATGAAGCTTTAACAAAGGCGGAGATGACTTTTCTGAATATTTCAGCAATTATGATGGAATCTCCACCTAATAGAATACTGTCATTTGCAAATTGTGAATGGTTTTCATTTTTGACACCTTTGGCAATTTTGAGGCCTCTGAGTTCTCCATTAGTTTGCATATCCTGTAGCTTTCTGGTAAAAGATTCAGCTACAATAAGATATAATAAAGGGGATAATGGACAGCCTTGACGGATTCCCCGAGATGCTTGGAAGAAGCCAGTCGGTATGCCATTAACTAGAGGTGCGATCCACGAGCTGCTAATGCATGCTTTCATCCATCTGCAAAAAAGTTTGAAGAATCCCATTTTGAGCATGATCTCAAATAAAAAGACATGATTGACCATGTCAAAAGAATTTGACATGTCCAACTTCATGGCCATGCCTTGCTGTTTGCGTTCCAAGCTAGAGTGGATGGCCTCTTGGACAATAATTATGTTATCCATGATTTGCCTGTTGGCAATGAAACCTCCTTGTGTTTCAGAGATAATATTTGCCATGATTTTTTTCATTCTTGAGGCAAGGATTTTGGTGAGAATTTTGTATGAGGTGTTACATAAGGAGATAGGACGGAACCTTTCAATCGAAAGAGGGTTTTTTTCTTTAGGGATCAAATCCAAGAAGGTGGAGTTTGTGGCTATTCCGATTTTATCTTTTTTCTTGGTCCAGTTTAGCATTTTCTTTAAGTATTCTTTGATGATGTCCCAGGAAGCTTGATAAAAGTATATGGTAAACCCATCAGGACCTAGGGATTTGTTTGGATGGAGGGTCCATATTGCTTCTATAATCTCATTTTCTGATATTGGATTTTCCATCTCCTTGTTCTCTTCTTCAATGATGCTAGATTGGATTTCTATTAGCAAATCTGCTTGGGAGAGAGGATCTGCCTCACCATTGTCAGAATACAGTTGATTGAAGTGTTGAAAGGCCAGCTTCTTGATATTGTCTTGTCCAGTAATAATTTGATCATTGTTGTTTTTCAATTCATTGATAAAGTTGAAACTTAATCTGATTTTGGTTTGGTTGTGGAAGTATTTTGTATTTCGACCCCCTCCTTTTAACCAAAGCTAGTGAGATTTCATTCTTAGAGTCTCTTCTTCTTGTCTGGATGCTATTAGGATTTCACAGTTTAGGGTCTTTTCTTTAGCTAAGGTTTCAGGAGTGATCTCTTCTGCTTCCATTTTAGAGTGTAGAGTATCCAGTCCTTATTGAAGGATTTTTTTTGTAATGGTTAGTTCTGAATAGGAGGTTGCTACCCATTTTTTCAGAGAAGAAAAGAAAGCCCTTAACTTAGATTCCCAAATGTAGCTGAGGGATCCGAAGATAGTAAAATTCCAAGATGTGTGAATAATATCTAGGATTTTGGCATTGTTCAACCATAGGGGGTTGAACCTAAAGGGGATAGGCCCCAGGTTAGTTGTTAAGGGGAAGGAGAGCAAGATGGGCTTATGATCAGAAGTAGTTGAAGATATGATATGAGAAGAGGGGAGTAAATCTTTTTGTAGGAAGGTAGTACTTACCAGAAATCGGTCTAATCTTGCTGAGATATGTTCTGGTCCAGCTCGCTTGTTGCTCCAAGTGAATTTCCCATTTTTGGGCATAGGATCCAGAAGATCTAGATCTGCCATGAGATCTTCTAGTTTTTCACCAAAAGGGTCTCTGATGATCGAGCCTCCTCTTTTTTCTAAGCTTGACTTTGTTGTGTTGAAATATCTAGCTATTATAACTTATTTCCCCTGTAGATCTGACTTCAAAGCAAGTAAAGATTCCCCAAAATCCATTTTTTCTCTGTAGTGGGTAGTCCCATATACATTACAGGTGTAAAACAATTCCAGATTGCTTTTATTTTGGATTTCTACTAAAATCCAATGCATGTTTCCTTTTGTTGCTATGATGTCAAATTTATCTTCTCTACATAATGTTGCTACTCCACCTGAAGCGCCTCTAGAACTAATGGCCTTTCCAACGCTGAATTTCCAGAAGATGGTTGACCTACTCAAAACCTCATCTTCTGGCATCTTGGTCTCTTGGATCAGGAGAATGTCTAGTTCCTCAGTGTTTATGATAATTTTCAAAGTTTCCACCTTGATTAATCCTCCCAATCCTCTGCAGTTCCAAGAGATTAGTTTTATTATTTTTTGGATGCATGAGACCCTGCTCAGGGTCTGAATTCTCTGGCACCTGAAGATTTGATATTCTGGAGCAGGTCGGTGTCTTCTATGCTGAGTTTCCATCCTAGCTCTATCTCTCTTTCTGCCTCTTGATCTCGCTGTTTCTTTTGAGATTTTCTTCCTCTGGTGGCTTGAGATGGCCCTACCCCTGATGTTTCCTAGGTTTCTTGAGATGAGGTTTGACCGGGGGAGGCTAGTTTTGGATTGATCTTGGTCTGCTTGACCATTTTTTCCCATGTCCCCCTAGGGGAAGGCGATCTTTCATAAGTTTCTCCCATATTCTCTTCATCTGTTGCCACCATCTCTGCCCAAGTTCCACTAGGGGGGTAGGAGCCTTTTCGGAAACATCTTCTATCACTATTGGGGAGGTTGTTATTGGGGATTGGGTCCTGCTTCCTTCTATTCCATCTTCCTTGTTCTGAGCTTCTAGATCTAGTATTTCCCCTTCTTCTGTTTGAAGATCCTCGAATTGATTGCTGATGAGGGTTTCTGAGCTTTTGATGGGTTGTTCTTGAGTTTTTTCCTTACATTTTTTGAGGTTCCTAGTAGGGGTGGGAATTGTTTTTTTCCCCTCTTTGCTTGATGCCAGCCTTCTTCCAGGTTTTTCCCAACTTCTTCTAGTGGAGACTTAGGTTGGTTCTTTACGAAGTGGCTGTATTCATGGCATTTCCTGCATTTAAAAGGCAATTGTCCGTAGTCTACCTTCTGGTAGAATTCCCATCCGTCCATGCATAGACTAACATCTTTCGGTAACCCTTTCTCCAAGTCTACCTCAACACAGATTCTGGCATAGGCGAATAGAGGCCCTTTTGGTTCAGCTTTGTCTATGTATCTACCTAGTGAATTCCCAATCGATTAGAGGGCTTCATCATTCCAGCAATGAAGAGGTACATGTGGTAGCCGGACCCAGATCAATACTGCTGAGGGAACATCATTTTCTGGATCAAATGAGAGAGTCCATCAATTGAGATATAGACCTCGAGGGCCCATAAAATAAGGGCCACTTCGGAATATAAGATCTTTATCTTCTTTGTTTTTGAGTGGTTTTCGAACAGGAAGGTGTAAAATCCTTTGCTGCATAAGCAGTGTTGCAAACGCCCTTTGATGAGAGGCATCCAATTTTTGGAAATCCATATCTCCATGGATTTTGGTGAAGGCTAGATGCCTGAGAACTTCCCAATCAGACCTCGCTCGCTCAAAGCTGTGGATTTCATTCGTGAAGCTGCCAACATGATTTGAACTCTTGCCACTGCTATTGCAGTCCATTCTAAATAGCGATAAAGATGTTATGCATGGATTTTACTCAATTTCCATCAAGTACAACACCTTACAAAAAGACCAAAATTATCTTGAGTCTCATTTAGCAAGAAAAATATTTTAATAACATAAAATGCATTCTAGTTATTAGATACTTTTACAAATGGGCATGTTTACACCCAGTCAGCCAAGGAGCCTTTAGTTCCCCATCTGGATCATGTTAGGATATTTAGACACTTAGAAGTTAGTTAAGATCAACTTGTATAATATTTCCGTTAGGTAAAATGTGTGTTTCTTTAGTATGCATTAGTATGTATATGTAAATATTCTAATCCGATGGTCACGATATGTTCTAGACATAAAGTGATCCGACGGTTCAGCTTCTCTTAGATTATACCTACCATTGATCCGTGGCTTAACACCCGATTGGTCCATGATCTTTATTAAAGGGCATGGAGGGTCCTTGGCTAGTTGATCGATTATGAGAAGCTCATGTAACTTTCTTTCTTTTGCATAATAAATTGCTCCAAGTAGCTATTTGGCTGGGGCCGTGGACTGTTTCCCTCTCAAGGGTTTTAACCACATGACAAACATCAGTGTATTGATCTATTATCTATTTGCGTGAAGTGGTTTCTCTAGATGTTGGGTATTTTGCGAGTACCATGTGTACCCGAACATAGTATCAGAGTGTTTATGAAGAGCCGCTTCTGGTTTTGATCAAGATTTGGAACTGATGTTGCTGAAAATTTGAAAGGGTTTCTGGTTCTGAAGTTTCTATGCATTTGTGGGCTATGATAGCTATTCCATTGCGTCTAGAGCGTCGTTTCCAATGAGAGATAATTTTAGTTTCATCAAAAACCATTTTCGTTTGATCCAGAAACACCCATTTCGACAAACCTGAAGGTATAATGTTACAGTGACGGATTTGATTTTTTTAAATCTCTCATATTTTATCAGTTTTATTATTAGATCTTTATTGTTTTAGTCTCAGATTGTTGCCTTCCCTGGCTGTGTATGCTCTTTGTCGTGCACCTTGTGTGATCGCGGTGAATCAGAAACAGAAAGAGAAAGTTATTTTTCTTATCTTCTTGGCTATGTATGCTCTTTGTTGTGCACCTTGTGCGATCACAGTGAATCAGAAACAACGAAAAAACTTGAGAACGTAGAATTTTTGGGTAAGCTAAGCAAGATCTAACCCCATCAAGCACGGAAAACGAGAGAGAAGAGTAAAAAAAAAAACCCTTCCTCTTTCCATTCTTTTACGTACCTTTTAAACTTAGCTCACTTGGTTCAAAGTTGTTTTATTCCTTAATAGGTCTTGAGTTCAAGTCTTATTAAGTTATTTTTTAGTGCATGCAATTTCTATTTTCAAGTTATTTTATTGTAAAAGTGCATCTCACTTAAACAAAATAAACTAAAAAGTGAGTCACTTAAAGTCTTTTAATTTGTTGCCGCGCTATTTAAAAGTAACATTATTGTAAAAGTGAACATCACTTATTTTACAAAAGTGATTCACTTAAAAAGAAACTTTATTGGAAGTGGTTGTCAAAGGTTCATCTTGGGAAGAAGAGGGTTCTTTTTTTTAGTTGGTCAAGTTATATTGGGGACATCTTCAACATTTTCTTTGATCAAGCATAACTTCATCATCCAGAATCATTTTTCTGTGTCGATTTTTTTCAAACGGCCTAATTTTTCGAACTCTTTGCATCCAGATAGTTAGTTTCTATTTTTTCAGCCATTATTTTACAGTATGGCCTCCCCTTGTGCTATTCTACTTACCAGTTCGAACTATTTCTCATGGAAATCTCGTATGGAAGATGTTCTACGAAGTAGGGGACTTTTCAGAATTACCTCAGGGAAAGAAATAGAACCCACTGATGATGATAAGAAAATAAAATGGGAAAATATATGTGATGAAGCTCGTGGATTGATTGGGATGTCAATCTCTATTGATTTGTGATTTCATATATCTAGAATTGATGAACCTGATAAAGCTTGGGAAAAGTTGGAATCTGTGTTTGGTAAACACAATGAAATTTGAGGTCATCGACTTGAGAATGAGTTGATTTCTTTGAATCCAAGTGATTTTTCATGCATTCAAGATTATTTATCTAAGTATAAAACCGTTAGACTCTATGTGAAGAATGCAAGATTAATAAAGAAGAAAAATAATGTATTTCTCATATTCTTTCCAAACTTGGACCTGTATATTCTATTTTTGTATCTACATTTTACTCCATGAAAGAATCCTTGAATGCAGCTAGATATCAAGAGCCTACTCTTGAATCATTTTGTGATTCCTTAATTAGAGAACAAGATAAGCTCATTCATCTTGGAATAATTAACAATGCAGATACATCTGAGAAAGCCTTATTATCCCAATAGAAAGAAAAATCCAAGACTCCCAGAAAACAAAATTTTCGCAATAATAAGCCAAACAAGGGTCTCAAACCCTCTAAGTCAGCTCCTTCCTTAAAAAATGACAAAGGATCCAAGCAAAAAGGTAAGAAGATTGAGCGTCATTGCAATTTTTGTGGGAAAGATAATCATGATGAATCTAAGTGTTTCAAGAAGATGGCAGCCTTGGAAGCAGCAATGAAGAAGCACCACATCAGCCTAGATTGGTCTCCAGAATCTACCTCTCATGGACATGTGCTTTGTGCTTCTTGTTACTCTTATACTGCATCTTCTTCTTCTACTTCAAATGAATGGCTCATTGATTCTGGAGAATCTTATCATATGGCTAAGGATCAAGCCATCTTTTCTACTATGCATGAATGTAACACCAAACAAATATTTGTTAGTGATGATAGATATCTAAGTGTTATAGGATCTGGAACAGTTCCAGTAGAAAATGGTCATTTCAGTGATGTACTATGTGTTCCAAAAAGTTCCTGCAATTTGTTATCAGTCTATCAAATTACTCATTCGGGTGAAGGTAAAACTGCGACGTTTACACCTCACCAAGTTGTAATCAAGGATTTTAAAAATCCTCAAAATTTCATTGCTACTGGAACTGTTGATGATATTACCAGGTTCTACAAATTTAACAACTTTGGGTCATCACCTTTTCCTTCAGTTTTTGTTGCTCATAGTGATAACTTGAGCAAACTTTGGCATGAGCGATTTGGTCACTTAAATTATCGCTCATTGCAACAACTATGTAAAGACAATATGGTGACTGGTATTTCGATGGTATCTTGCAGGGATGGTGTTTGTTCCGGTTGTGTACTCGAAAAACATCATCGGGATAGTTTTGACAAACGTGCCTCTTGGCACGCCTTGGTTACCTTGAAGCTTGTGCATAGTGACTTGTGTGGTCCTCTTCCATCTGCTTCCTTTTCTGGTTTCAAATATTTCTTAACTTTCATTGATGACTACTCCAGATGCACTTGGGTTTACTTCCTAAAACTTAAGAGCGAAGTATTTAACATGTTCTTGGCCTACAAGGCCCTTGTTGAAAAACAATTTGGTCATCAAATTATTAAGTTAAGATCTGACAATGGAGGAGAATATGTTAACAAAAATTTCACTACTTTATGCACTAAACAAGGAATCCAACAACAACACATTGTTCCATATACACCACAACAAAATGGTGTAGCTGAACGGAAGAATCGCACTTTAAAAAAAATGGCTAATTGTATGATCCATTCTAAGGGACTAAGTCTTCAATATTGGGCTGAGGCCATAAATTGTGCAAATTACATATTTAATCCCACACCAACTAAATTTTTACAAGGTATAACACCAGAAGAAGCATGGAGTAAAAATAAATCAGATGTAAGTCACTTCCGTGTGTTTGGTTGTGAAGCGTGGGCTCACATTCCGGATGAAAAATGGAAAGTATTGCAGCCTAAAACTGAAAAGTGCATATTTGTTGGTTATAAAATTCTTCAGCCACATTCTCATGATATAATCATTAGAAGAGATGTTAAATTTGATGAAAATCTCTTGGCCTGCGAGCCTAACTTGGTGGGTGTGCCATCTTTGGCCTACGAGCCTGATTCGGCGATTGTGCCTTCTTTTTCTTCTTCCAACTTCCTTGACAGGTTTTCAACTCCAGTTTCTGATGATGACATTGAGGATAAAAATCCACCTCCGCCTGCCCATGTTCCTCCAGTTGCACCAGCACCAATGCTTCCTCGATGGGTCTGTTCAACATGTGAAGCAGCTGGTGATCTTGCCCATGATCCTAGAGATCAACGTTGAACACGTTCTCAGTTTTAGTGAGCCTCTTCTCTTTTGGCTCAAGTTTTTGAGAATCATGATCCAAAAACTTTTGCAAAAGCTTCAGGAAATCCAAATTGGGATGCAACTATGGATGAATAATATCGTTCCTTAATGGCGAACGATACTTGGGATCTTGTTCCTCTTCCAGAAGGAAGAAAACTTGTCAGATGTAAATGGGTCTACAGAACTAATTATGCCTCAGATGGAAGTGTTGAAAGACTTAAGGCGAGGTTAGTTGCCAAAGTTTTTTCCCAAGTTGAAGGGATTGACTACAATGAAACCTTTTCTCCTGTCGCAAAAATGAATTCCATTCGCCTTGTTCTTTCCCTTACATCCTTACATAACTAGGAATTCCATCAAATGGATGTCAAGTATGTCATTTTACATGGTTATTTAAAGGAGGAAATTTACATGGAACAACCTCTTGGATATGTTCAAGATAACTCTAGCCTTGTTTGTCTACTTAAGAAATCCTTATATGGCCTTAAGCAAGCTCCTAGAGCTTGGTATGCCAAAATAGATAGCTTTCTCCTTGACACTAGTTTTTCTAGATGCCATTCTGACCCCAATGTCTATACCAAGAAAGTAGGAAACCATCTCATCATACTTGTTCTTTATGTTGATGATCTTACCCTTACTAGTAGTGACCCTAAACTTTTAACCCATGTGAAATCCAGTCTTAAGAAAAAATTTGAAATGTCAGACTTAGGACATTTGCATTATTTTCTTAGTCTCCAAGTCTTGCAAACCAAAGAATGAATCTCCCTTTCCTAGTCTAAGTATGCTTGTGACCTTCTTCGTCGCTTTCACATGGAAGATTGTAAACCAGCCCCTTCTTCCTTCCAGTCTGGAGTCAAACTTTATTTCACTTGTACTTCCCCTGAAGTAGATGCCACCTTGTATCGTCAGCTTGTTGGTAGTCTCTTATACTTGACTCATTCACGTCCTGACCTTTCCTTTGTTGTTGGTCGTGTTTCCTGTTATATGCAAACACCTCATGAAAGTCACTAGAAACCAGGAAAAAGAATACTTCGATATATTCGAGGTAAAATTCAGTTTGGGATTCATTACAGTACAAGGGGGGAACCTTTATTGGTTGGTTTCACTGATTCAGATTGGGTCGGCGATCCTGATGATCGAAAGTTTACTGCAGGTTATGTTTTCAGTCTGGGATCTGGACCTGTCACTTGGGATTGCAAGAAACAACAAGCTATTGCTCTTTCTTCAGCAGAAGTAGAGTATCGAGTCGTAGTTAATGCCAGTCAGGAAGCTTTATGGCTTTGGCAAATCCTATCAGAGTTTGGATTCGGGCAACACTAGCCTACTCCACTTTGGTGTGACAATCAAAGTGCCATCAAGCTTGCCAAAGATCCAGTTCTACATCAACGCAGCAAACACATTGAGCTACACATGCACTTCATGCAGTTCTTGTTCATGATCATGTTCTTGAAATGCTCTATTGCCCTACATATGATCAAGTTGCAGAAATCTTCACCAAATCTCTTACAAAAGCGAATTTTTCTAAACTTCGAACTATGTTAGGAGTTCAGGTATGTGTCCTTAAGGGGGGGATAGGCTCTAATGCTTCCTTCCTTCTCCTAATAGTGTCACTTTTGTAAATCCTTCAATCCTATCCCAAGTTGTTCTTAATGTGGGATGTTAGGATATTTAGACACTTAGGAGTTAGTTAAGATCAACTTGTGAAATATATCCATTAGGTAAAGTGTGTTTCTTTAGTATGCATTAGTATGCATTTGTAAATATTCTAATCCAAACGTCACGATATGTTCTAGACATAAAGTAATCTGACGG
This sequence comes from Pseudotsuga menziesii, assembly GCA_001517045.1. NCBI lineage: Eukaryota > Viridiplantae > Streptophyta > Pinopsida > Pinales > Pinaceae > Pseudotsuga > Pseudotsuga menziesii. Next base: position 60,261 of record LPNX010739964.1, read on the forward strand.
TTCAACTTCTCTTAGATCATACCTACCATTGATCTGTGGGTTAACACCTGATTGGTCCATGATCTCTATTAAAGAGCATGGAGGGTCCTTGGCTAGTTGATCGATTATGAGAAGCTCATGTATCTTTCTTTCTTGTGTATTATGAGAAGCTATTTGGTTGGGGCCGTGGACTGTTTCCCTCTCAAGGGTTTTAACCATGTGACAAACATCGGTGTATTGATCTGTGATCTATTTGTGTGAAGTGGTTGCTCTAGGTGTTCGATCTTTTGAGAGTACCCTGTGTACCTGAACAGATCAGAGGGTCCTTTTTCCACTTGTTTTATACGTGTTTTATACACTTCCTTTGTCATGGTTAAAGGAGGATGATTGAACATTTTGACATCCATTATATGTGTTAAAGGGATAACCTAAGTGATTCATTCGTATTATGGCTACTTTTGAGTGTGTTTTTTACCTAGATGAACTTAGATCCTAGTGATCAGATTTTATCTAGGTTTCTATAGCCAAAGTATGTTATAATATAGACTCGTCATGTTGGTGTCTAAATCCTTTAGTTCCACATCTGGATGAAAGAGACTTATGTCAACCTATTTTATACACTTCCTTTGTCATGGTTAAAGAAATATTATTGAACATTTTGACATCCATTATGTGTTAAAGGGATAGCCAGAGTGACTCATTCATATTATGGCTACTTTTGAGTGTTTGTTTACCTAAATGAACTTAGATCCTAGTGATTAGAGTTTATCTAGGTTTCTTGAATCAATCCTCCAAAGCAAAAATATGTTATAATACATATGCATCAAGATGGTGTATAAGTCCTTAGATTTTGATGTCAAAATTAGAGTCTAACACCATGTATTTCCTTGTCAAAAATGTCCTTTTAGATATCTTGAGGGGGTAAAAATGTAATAATGTCGTACTATGTGGTCAAAGGGGGTGTTAAACACTTTAATACATTATATAAACCCCTTTGGATACACGTGAGAAGACATGCAATCCTTTTCAAGCACTGTTTTCCATAAATTAAAGCATTTTGAGACGTTTTCCTTGATTTAAGGAAAAGGAGTATTCCTTTTGACGGAACACTCTCTTTGAGATCCAGTTCACTACTAAAGTGTTGCATGCATATCTAGTCAAGTGCAATTGACTCCCCATCTCTCCACATTTCACTCCAAAGGTAGTGCATGCAATCCTACTCAATACTAGTTCACTCTAGAGGTGGTGCATGCATGCATACCCAGTCCTAGTTTTCTCCAGAGGTCGCGCATGAGGGCCTACCTAGGCATAGTTTTCTCCAGTGGTAGGGCATGAGGACCTACTCATGTCTAGTTTGCTCCAATGATGGCTTGAAGTCTCCTTAAGGTGGCGCATTGGGAATAGGTGAACTCCACTCTTTCCCTAGAGCATGCGCACTTCATCTTGCACGCATGATTCACCCAAGGAGACCACATCCTCTCCTTTTTGCTATAAAAGAAAACACTCTTCCTTCTTTTAGGGTTGTTGGTAAAAGGACAAAGCTTATTGTAATACTCTTTCGAGAACACGTTTGTGTTAATAAAAGTAAGGCTTTGGAGGCTAGTTGTGGTGTGGCTCATTAATTGTGTCGCATATCTTGCTTATTCTATTTATGTGGAGGTAACCAATATCTTATGTTTTTAATGTACATGCTTATTATTTCTTCATATGGTCATTGAAAGGGGACTAGTCCCCAATTGAGTAAGATATTACTTCATAGTTTGTTAGCATAGATTTTACTGTGTTTATAGAGAAGAAACTTGATTTTAGCCTTACACCTAGTTTGGATTATGTTGTATTGACTATCTCCCTATAGGTTGGACCCAGAGAAAAATAAGGCAACGAGGATCTTTTTCCTTGGATGCATTTAATATTATCTATGCATATTATCCAAGCTCTAAGTAGCTTAACGTCAGTCTGGAGCAAACCTCTCAGTGACTCTTCTAGTAAAGAAAGGCCCTCAAGTTCATTCCTTATGACTCCATTAGCCCAATCTTTTGGTATAAAGCACAACTCTCTCTCTCGCTTGTCTTCTCACCTTCCAACTACTACATGAAATTTACTCCCTTATTTAATTATTTCATGCATGCACTAATCTATATTTTCAAGTTAATATTAAGTAGATGTGTATGCATTCATAGATCTCTTTGATAAGTAGTTGAATATCTTAATAGTAAATATAGGAAAAGTATTGCATGTTTTCCTTGGTTTAAGGAAAAGGAGTATTCCTTTTTAGGGGACACTCTCTTTGAGCTCCAGTTCACTACTAAAGTGTTGCATGCAGATATAGTCGTGTGCAATTGACTCCCCATCTCTCCACATTTCACTCCAAAAGTAGCACATGCAAGCCTACTCAATCCTAGTTCACTCTAGAGGTAGCGCATGCATGCCTACTCAATCCTAGTTCGCTCTAGAGGCGGTGCATGAGGGCCTACCCAGGCCTAGTTTTCTCCATTGGTGTCGCATTAGGAACTACTCAAGTCTAGTTCACTCCAATGATGGATTGAAGTCTCCTTGAGGTGGTGCATTGGGCGTTGGTGAGCTCCACTCTTTCCCTAGAGCATGCGCACTCCATCTTGCATGCATGATTCACCCAAGGAGGCCACATTCTCTCCTTTTTATAAAAACAAAAAATCTTCCTTTTTTTAGGGTTATTGGTAGAAGCGCAAAGCTTATTGTAATACTCTTTTGAGAACAAGTTTGCATTAATAAAAGTAAGGCTTTGGAGGCTAGTTGTGGTGTGGCTCATTAATTGTGTGGCATATCTTGCTTATTATTTTTATGTGGAAGTAACCAATATCTTATGTTGTTAATATACATGCTTATTATTTCTTTGTATGTTCATTGAAATGGGACTGCTCCCAATTGAGTAAGATCTTACTTCATAGTTTTGTTAACATAGATTTTACTATGTTTATAGAGAAGAAACTTGATTTTAGCCTTACTTCTAGTTTGGATTATGTTGTATTGACTCTCTCGCTATAGGTTGCACCCACAGAAGAAGGCAAAGAGGATCTTTCTCCTTGCATGCATTTAATATTGTATGTGCACGTTATCCAATCCCTGAGCAGCTTGGTGTTAGCTTGGAGCAACCCTGTCAGCGACTCTTCTAGTAAAGCAAGGCCCTCAAGGTCATTCCTTGGTGACTCCATTAGCCCAATATTTTGGTATAAAGCACAACTCTCTCTCTCTCTCACTTGTCTTCTCACCTTCCAATTACTATACAAAATTTACTCCCTTATTTATTAATTTCATGCATGCACTAATCTATATTATTTTCAAGTAAATGGTAAGTAGGTGTGTATGAATTCATAGATCTCCTTGATAAGCAGTTGAATATCTTAAAAGTAAATCTAGGAAAAGTATTGCATGTTCAAGCATTTCATCGAAAGATACATGCATGTCCGTGTACATGTCCAAAATAATCACATACATGCATAAAAAGTTTTGCATATTACTTGCATGGCAGTGCATGTTGTTGCATGTAATCAAAGTTCATTTTAAAGTGTTTATTTGGAATCTTTGGCATACTTTTGTTCTTTGTCCATTGCCCAAACAACAACAAAATTTACGTTACGAACACTTACATACTTCTTTATTTACATTTCTAACCTACTAATACATGCCACAAAGTGTCCTTTGATTTCACATGTCAAGCACGCTTTCCAGTGCAATTTAGGGGCACTCATCTAGTTGAATTTTGTTCATTTTTCGTAATCACTTGTTTGTTATTTTATAGAGTCTCAAGGAAGCCCTTAAAAAGTAGCTTTTCACCTTCAGAGTGGACAGTTGATCGGTACTCCTACCAAGCAAATTTCTCAACCCTTTTCTGTTAAATTAAAGCCAAAAGGTAATTACTTTCTAAGTTGTCCATACTATGTGTAGTTAATTGAAAGGAAATGGTATTCAAATTCATATTATCATGTGTCATGCACTAAGAAACTAGATTTATTTTTCTCTAATTGTGTTTCTCTAAGAAGCACTCCTAAAATTCTTTTTTGCTTTTTCTTTATCCTTAGATTCATTTCTTAGGATGTTTTTTGCTTTGTTTAGGAGTTCTCCTGAATGGAGTCGAGGGTGAAGATGACAGTTCACCTAACCTGAAACGTGTCCCCAAGGCTGCACCTAGTGAGTTCAATATTTTTCTCATTGGAGGTACAGATTAGGCAACAAAAGAGCCAACAGAGAAGGATCTATATGAGCGAGAGAATAGTAACATATTAGCTATATGCACCAACATACAAGAAACTATATTGTTTGGTCTTTGAAGCAATGAATAATACTGATGGGAATCCTACTTCATCTTAATTCTAGAAACTCTAGACGAGGCATTGGAAGAATAAAACCAATTGATAAACTTCCACACCAAGAATGGTTCATGCCACCAATGTTTTACCATTTGCTCTGAATTTTTATCCTATGTTTCTCATTACCTAACAATGCAAATGCACCCAATTGCTTGACCAATGAAATAGTCAGGTGACCCCAATCTGGGCACAGCCTCAAACCCATGACCAGCCCCACATAAGATAGCTTAAATCCAAGCCTGATATCAAGGAAAGCAATTTTCAATGAAATGTAACTAGAGTAACAAAAATAGGGTAGAGAAGGAATCAAAATACAGACCTAGGAAAAGATCATGCAATGCAGAATTGAAATTTGAACTGTGACTTTGCATTTGACTCGTGTAACACTAGATGTCAGGGACCAAAACCACAACCAAATGCAGTAAGAGGTAGAACGTAAAACTGCTTGCATGTCGTTGACTATATGATGGCTTTTAAGTAGCCTTTTGTATTTTTCCCTGAAGAGGAGAGAAGTTATAAAAATCCTACATTTGATATTGAGAGCATAAAAGTGAACTGAGTGTCTGTATTTGCTTAGAGTGTAGGTTTTTAATGGGATTCACCGGTACAATGGTGGCTTTAGCTAATCCCAATGTGCAAAACCCTCTGAACAAGTCCCTCTATTTTCTCTAATTTTGCTCTCTTGTAAATGCATTCATCCCTACAATAACTTGAAGAGAATCCTTCAGTTTCCCTCCAATCTACAACTCTTGTTTCTTCCCAGAATCCCTTTTTCTAGCAAAATCACAAGATTCCACATGTTGAATGCATGTAGATGTTAGATCATCAAGATAACTCGATATATTGTGATAAATAACACAATATGGAAAGTAAATCATCATTTGAAACCTCAAAATGGGATCGAACATTCACTCCCAATAAAATTATGTATACAATGACAAGGACCATCAGTGAATAGCCGAAGTTAATTAATCAATACAAAGTTGCAAAAGTCTTCATCCAATTTAAATACATGATTTCCCTCCATGTTGCACAAACTAGATATCATAGAGCCCTTCTGGTACTCGGCAACCCTACCCTCAAAGAAATTAGTATTTCCCCTAAAAAGAGATAAACTCCATCGAGTCAAATAATTATGTACATTGTTCACTTTACTATTTCCCTAAGCAGCCAATAGTTGATCAGCAGCAAGTCAATATATTGACTCGATAGTCGATCAGCAGCAAGTCAATATATTGACTCATGATTTAGCATTCATCCCAAAAAAATCACATGGGAGAGCATAACAGAAAAGCTCTCTTTCAATCTCAATGATTCTCAACAGTATCACACACTATTTCATTCACTCTTTCTTCGCTAAGCTTGTGACTTCGCAAGTTGTAAAGCAAGCAAGCAAAGTCACAGTGAAAGATTTCATCCCTTGAAATGAGCTCATTTGAATATGTTAAGCCTGGCATTAGACTCCTTTTTCTTCAGCCAAAAAACTGAACAGAAACTACCAGCAAAAAATATGCCCTCTACAAGCAAATGCTAGAATTCTTTCAGCAAAAGTTTCAGAGTTCTCAATCCAACAAAAATCCCAGCTTGCTTTCACAGCTACATGGGGAATGGTTTCAGTGATGCATGAATTAAACAATTCTTCACATTGGAATCCTTGATAGAAGTCCTTAACAAGAGACTATACAACTCTAAATGAATTTTTTTTTATTGCAATATAGAAACCATAAATGTGCATGGCTCGGGGGCTTGAACCTTTTTTGAGAAACAATGGACCAAAGTCCCTAAAACAATCCCATCAAAAGCCACAAAGGAAGCTAAAATATGACATATAAAGTTCTTCTCATCAGAGATCAACCTTACCTAGATCTACAGAAACTTTATCAGAAACATGTAAAACAACTATGGGTTCTCAACCAAATGAGTATCTTCTTCGTTTGGCAATAACAAGAATTTGGTACCTTGTTTTGATAAAAATAGATAGATATACAGGTGCCCAAATGCAAAAACGGGCTTGAGACCTTTTGGGCCCATCATTCATTTAACAATTCTGCAAAACCAGCCATGAAAAGTCCAGTAACAAGCCAATGGGAAGTACCGAATGCGGGTGAAAGCCATGTGCTGGCACGTGGGCAGCATGCCAACCGCTAGCCCTTATAACTCCATGTGGATGGAAGGTCAGCGGAGAGTTAATGAGCTTAATGTGATCCTTAATGCAGGTATAATGCTTCTTTTCATTGGGGAAATGTGTTACCAACTTTTTTGTACCATAGTTCGGTTATCTGAGGAGCTGCTGGTTGACAAACTTGTTCAAAGTCTGATTCCAGTGTATCAGTTGATCCATCTGCTTGGCTAGTCACTTTTTTATTTGAATAATTTTGACCATGGCCCTGGGGGCTTTGTAATAAAATGTGCTAGTAGGATATTTTTGAGTGGTTCGGTCTGCTAAGACGTAGAATCGCAAATAGGGTATTCCAAGGAGTTTTTTGCCCCTGACAATTATGCTTTGCCTTCAGCCGAGTATAATTGACGAGGTTTTCTCTCGCTTCCTCCAAAGCTGGAATGGTCGATGTTGAATTCTGGGCCTTGGGGGGTTATTAGAGCCCAACTGAGTGTTATAAGCCTACTAGACATTATTTATATAGATCATGGTCATGTCCTAAGTCCTCTGGACACATAAAAAAATTTCGAAATTTTTTTTTCGAACAATGAAAAATTATTTTCTAAAATTTTAATTTTTAATTACTTTTCCTAAGTTTTTTTGGTTAATTTTTCCATTAATTAAATGGAAAAAACCCGTTCGTGATAAATAAGTCATCCAGACTCAGAATTCAATGATTGAAGGCTCTAACCTTAAGCCAAAAATCATTCTTAATCAGCCAGCTAGTCAGAACCAACTTTCAAATCAGCAATCGGACACATAATGCCTTTTTACTCAAAAAGTCAATTTTGAGTAAAAAAATGATTTTTATTAAAAAAATGATTATTTTGGAGAAAACTAAAACTCTCCAAATTAATCCAAATTCAGTAAAATAAAAGGCTAAATGACATCTCATGGAACACTTGTGATGATTGGAGTTATCATAACTCAGCTTCAGTCATCATTAAGAGAGCAATTAATTTATTATCAGTTATCACACATGTCATCTCCACCTATAGATGAGATGGAGAGCTCTCATTGGTCCGGTGATTTGATCGAGGTGAAGACTGAAGCTTACACCATCAGTAGGCTTCCCAAACCTAACAAAGTAGGTTTCCAGACCTGGCAGGCAGCTTTCCCATGCAACAGGGTTGGTTTTTTTGTTTTATTGTTTTAGCACTCTCACATTTGTTAAATAGAGGCTCTTTCAACTCTATTGAGGATGGATCTTTATGCAAAGAACCTCTGGTGAATTACTGTATTGCTTGTTGCTTTTGCAACTGTATAATAAAATTTAAGGCTTTGGAGGCATATATGGTGTGTGAATGTGGATGAACAATTGGCGAATGCGGTGAAATGTTTCAATTTTTGTCTTTTATTGCTTAGGATTGGATAATAGCTCATGCTTTAGAAGGCTTCTATAAGCACGTAAGATTGATCATTTGATGTTACAATTTGATCTTCTATGGTTTATTTCTATGAATTAAAGTAGCATCGATTATTCAGTTGTATGACATGCTCTTTATATTTTTATTTATCAAACATACATGATCTAATCCATTGTTTGCAAGTATTGAGTTGAAATTGTGCAGGTAATCTCATTGAAGCGAGTAGGAGTTTGAGCTCAGGTGCATCGAAACTTGCAAATTTTCAAGATCCAAAAGAATCCAAACCCCATCAAAGTACCACAGGTTTGAGTGTTTCTTTCATATTATTCATCTCTCAAATTTTTATAAAATCTTTATTTCCTTGGGATTAGGGCACGTTTTGGCTAAAGTGAACATTCATTCACTTAGCCTTTGCCCCGGTTGGCTGCCCTGTTTTTTTTTCTGCAGCCTTTTAGGCCTTCTGTTTGCAGCCATTCCTTCCCTTAGTTCGCTGTCCACTTTTCCCCACTTCTCACCCTTTTGGACAACCCTCTTTTGCCTCCTCTTTCCACTTTTTGCAGCCCCTTTCCATCCTCTTTTTGGGCCATCTTTTGGGTTGTACTTTCACCATTTTAGGCCTTTTATTTGCAGCCTTTGCTTCTTTTTGTTCGCTGTCCACTTGTCCCCATTTTTCACCCTTTTGGACAGCCCTCTTTTGCCTCTTTGTTTCCACTTTTTTGCAGCCCCTTTCCATCCTCTTCCTTAACCATATTTTGGGATATACTTTCATCCTTTTTTACCCTCATTACAGCCCTCTTTCTCCCTTAGTTTCTAGCCTTCTTTGACTTGCTTTTTGTCCTCTTTTCACTCCCTTTCCCCCTCTCTTGCCTTGCCTTTCTGTTTCCTGTTCTCCCCCTTCTTTTCGGCAAGTTTGGGTAGTTGTTTTTATCTAGTTTGTAGATTTATTTTCAAGTTATTTTTTATCAACTAATCCTATAAAAAGTGTATGTCTAGAGCTCTTAGTTTTAGGCAGGTGAAGGAGAGCCCAAAGGCCACAAGCAAGCAAGGAGTGCAAAAGAACAAAAATACTCTCTCCCTCTTCTCTCAATCCCCTTCTTTACCTGTTCTTCCAAGAAGCAAAGAACACATCATCATTGTAAAAAACTAATAAAAAGGGCTACTAGGATCAAGTCTCATTTTTTTTATACTTCCCCTATTTGGGGGAAGGGTGTTGTGTTATTTTTCATGATTTTTTAGTGTAGTTTCCTTTAAGCAATTAGCTTAGTTCTTTGCTTAGTCTTAGCTTCTATTTTTTGCTAATTGCTAGTTGTTCCTTAGCATAAACACTAATTGCTAGATTTATTATTGCATTAAGGTAGCCTGTTATATAATTGTCAAATCATAAAAAGAACCAAAATCTCTTGAATCTCACCGTAAGGTGGATCAAGAGTGCTCTCTGTCGGAGAGTTTAATCAACCACTTTCATCTTAATTGTTGTGCTTGTTTAATCAATTAATTATTTAAGACTCTTGAACTTGCAAAAACACAAGTCAAGAGCACTCTCTATCGGAGAGCATCCTAAGTTTGCACAATCCCTGCATTAGTTACATATAGATTAGCTAAGTCTCTTGAACCACTGTCATAAGACGGGGTCAAGAGTGCTCTCTGTCGGAGAGTCTAATTAATTGTTTTAATAAAAACTTCAACACACATACCAATTTAATTAATTAACTCCCTTCCCTCCTTACCGAAGTATGCTTTGATCGATCATAAATCGGAATACCCAGAAACGACATTGGATCTTTAAACCCTACAAGAGTAATTTAATAACCCTTAAACACCCTTAACCAACGCACCATCGTTGTAGGGATCCTTCCAAAGTACTTCCTATTAGAGGTGCCGGAACCTCCCGTTGTCTTAGATTCTCGGCTAGCTGGTCACTTGACAATATCAGCCTGGGATACTGGGCAGCCCCGACATGTCTTGAATGGAGGAAACTTAGAGGAGTCTCCCGGCTTTGATAAACCTTCGTTGACACCCTAATTAAGAGCATTCTTTAAAATTCTTAAAATCTACCAAGAGCACTTGCAAAACCTAATATTCACTAACTTAATTCCTAGACTTTATTTCACACATTTATTTGACTCCATCAGGCATTGGTCCTTCGTTATAATTGAGTAATCTTCTATCTTGATCAACTGTCTATGGTTTATTTTTACTGATTATATCTGAATGCTTAAGTTACAAGTCTGGAACATTTGCTTATCTTTCAGTTTCTTGCTAGCAACGTGGATTGCTCTGATTTACGTGTCACATTCATAAAATTAATCATTTCTAATCACAAGTAACTCCTAAACAACACCCATCCGCATCCAAAACATCTTAAAAACTTAACTTAAACATTGAGCCATAGAAAACTCTTTGTTAGGGACTACGCCCCTTGGCTTTGTTAGGAGTTATCCTAAACGGAAGAGCTAGGAGTAGGTGACAGTACCTAGCTCTTGGCTTTCCCCCAAGGTCACACCTCTCCCACTTTCTCAAGTGAGGAGACAGCGTTCGGAAGATTTCTACTGCTGTTGTGCAATCGACGGACAACATATTTTGGTGCCGTTGCCGGGGACAAATATTTTTGTTCCTAGACGACCTTTGTTTCTTTTAGTTTTTTTACCTTTTTATCCTTTTTGGTAGATATTTAGTCCAATCACTCTCTGAAATTAGACTTAAGTCCACCTGGCGACTCCACTGTCAGTTAACACCTCAAGGTATTCTACTAGAAGAAACTCTGTAGGTTTGGTCGATTTCATCCCTGACCCCGAAAAGGTCTTAAGGAGGAGATTAAACAAACTATCTTCTCTGAGGATCCTTGTAGAACTTGGATCTAAGTCTGTTTCAGACATCCACATTTTATTTCCTGGAAACACTAATACCACTGTTTCTGACATAATGGGAGAGTATTTTACTTAGCTTGACTTTTCTCAGATAGCAGGTCAACCCCATCGTCTTCTAGACAAAGCTGTCGAGAAGCTCCCGATGTATACAGGCATTGATAACATTACCTCCGCCATGCACCCCAGGAACTTTTCTAGGTGTATCAACACTTATATAAATGATCCGGTCAGCCAACATGATGACGTGTATATGAAGTTATTTTCTCTATCTTTGGATGGAAAGGCGGGCGACTGGTATAGCAATTTACCAGATAATTCCTTTAATAGTCTAGCAGCTTTCAAAACTTCTTCCACCAACAAGTTCGGTGAAAAGAAAGATTCTCGGCATCAACTTGCGTCCTTGACCAACATAAAGAAGAAAGACACAAAAACAATTGACGAGTTCAATACTAGGTTCACGAAATTGTCAAATGTCATCCCTACTGAGTATGCCCCAACTAAACCAACCATCCTGGTCTATTACATTGAGGCACTTAGTGGCAAAATGCAGTACCAGATCAGAGACAAGGAGCCTGCTAACTTGCTCCAGGCTCAGGAGATGGCAATCAAGATTGATCTAAACATGCAGTCATCTAGTGAATCTAACCTCCATGGTTATTCAAGGTCTTCAACTCCATTGAAAATCAGTGAACCAAAAGACAAGGATCCTTTATCAGCTATGAAGGATGCCTATGAAAAACAAATGATGGAGATGAAGAAAAATATGGAGGAGGCAGAGCAGAAACAGTTAGCACAGTTAAAAGAAATTCAAAATAGGGTGATAACAATGGAAAGAACTCAAACTCACTCCACTCCTAGAACCTTTCCTGCCAAGCCAACTTGGCAAAGAAATCCTCCCAACCATGAGCAAAGGCCTCCTCATCAGCTAGAGGCCGCTAACATGGTTGAGCAGTATAAACCATTTTGCAGAGCATGCAGAGATTTCCATGAGGAATCTGGCTGCCACTATGCATGCTATGTTCAGGAGCATGGTCATCCTGAAGGTTGCGGTCCGAATACATCGACAAGTGAGCCTGAATTTATCAATAACATAGATGACATCCCCAACATCCCCATAGGAAATTGGCCAAAGGCCAATTGTTATGAAAAGAACGTTGACAACCTGACTCAATACTATGGAGAGATGCCTTCAGCCGAGCAGATCAACAATACCCAGAACTTCAAAGGGATAACTTATCAAAGAAAGGGGTCTTCTGCATAGAATATTCCCAAGGTAACAGCTCCTAATCCTCCCAAAGAAGTTGAAACAAAAGAAATTGTTGATTTAAGTTTTGACTTAGGTAATTGGTTAACGAATACAAAATTCCCTATTCCGGTCCTTGAATTATGCAAAATCCCTGGCCAAAGAGAGAAACTTTTGAAAATCTTAGAGCCTCAGAGTAATGTTGATCCTCAAGCTGAAGAAAGTTCTTCAAGTCCTTTAAAACCTATTACCCCTAAGAAAGTAACTTTTTTCGATACCGTGGAGCGGACTTCGAATAATGTCTTTGCTGATCCTCCTATAGTTCTACATACTAGGGACCCAAGAAAAGAAGATCATCCCCCTTTCTACGTATCATTGATGATGGGTGATTTTCTTCTACATAATTGTATGTTAGACTCGGGATCTAGTTCCAGCATCATGACCAAAAAAGTCATGTAACAGCTTGACCTAAGGACCACGAGACCTTACCAGAATGTGTGTGCCATGGACTCTAGACCGGTCAAGGTCGAAGGGATGATTGAGAACCAGCTAGTCAGATTGCCCAAGTATCTGGATATCCAGATCACGATGGACATCCTGGTTATTGATGCTCTAGACAAATGGGGTATGTTGCTTTCTAGGAAATGAGGTGCCACTTTGGGAGGATCAATCCAGATGGATTGGACCTATGCTACCATTCCAACGTCAGAGTTTTCACTTGTTAAGTTGTATTCTGAAAAGGAAAAAAGGCACCATGTTGAAAACCCTCAAAAACCATTAAATGAGTATGCTTACCACACTGATAAGAATGGGTCCTATCAAATCAACTCCACCTTCTTGGAACCCATCCAAGAAGAGATGAAGATCGAAAAACTTAATGAGTTGTGGAGAATGAATTTTGATGGTGCTTACTCTAAAATGGGCAAGGGGGCTGGTGTTGTCATTGTTTCACCAGAGGGTAAGGTTTTCAATTTTTCCTTCAGATTGGAGTTCGAAGCAACTAACAATGTGGTGGAGTATGAGGCACTTCTATTGGGATTGAGATTGCCAAAGACATGGGGATTAAGTTGCTTGATATTAAAGGAGAATCTGATTTAATCATCCAACAAGTTAAGGGTCAGTTTGCATGTAAGTGTCAAAGACTTAAAAAATATAGAAATGCAATCTATGATACGATGGAATTCTTTAATGCCCTTAACATAGAAGTAGTCCCTAGAGATCAGAATAGTGCCTCCGATAGACTTGCACTACTACATTTCGATCCAAAATCCGACAGCAAAATCCTACGGCGCATGGATTTCTCTTTTTAAACTTACCAAAAACCACAATGATACATTTTTTTTTTGTAAATATGGCCACAAGCGTCGGTTAAGCGACGGCGCGTTGGAAAGCGTCGCTTAAGCGATGGAGTAAGCGACGACAACTTTCCAAGATAGTTATTTTTTATTATACATCCATTTTAGTCATCGCTTAAGCGACGACAACTTCCCAAAATAGCCATTTTTTTTTATACATTCATTTTATTACCCAAATAGGGAGGGAATTTATGTGTCGGCCCTGGTTTTTATGAATTGAAAGTAGCAGAGACAGCTCAGGTAATTACCCTGGAACACAGGCCATAGAGAGAGTAGCAAAGTGGTTAACCCCGTTTGGAACCACCAGCAAAGGCAATGGAAACTAAGGCAGAGGAGGAATCGGCAGAGCTAGCAGCGTGGCAAAGTTCTGAGTTCCCTTAAGCAAGCACCTAAAGTTTTTAGGTAAAAGTGAAATTGATGAATAATTAGACACTATTCGATGAAGTTATAGGATCCTTTTGCAGTTTTAGAATTTTTGCAAGGTTTTAGGGCAGGTTTTTTTGAGGTTTTTTTGAAGATGGCAGCTTCATGCTTTTCAATGGTGACTACCCAAGTGCTGCCTTCATTAGAAGCAACAGCAGTAACAGCTTTAGGAGGAAGTTAATCATGTTTGAAGGCTCCTTGTTCAAGGCTTCCTATGATGGCCTTGCCAACGGCTGCCCCTTGTCATTCAGGGATATCCCATGCCTGCCATGGGATTTCTTGTTTGACCCCTGTTTTGGGCAGGAGGCGGGTCCTAAGAATTATATCATTGGCACAGGATTCACCAGTGGCGGCAGAAGTGGTAGAGGAGGCACATGATATTCCTTTGGTGCAAGCAGAAGAAGAAGTGGAGGAGCCCCCCCTGCATCAGGAGTTTCAGAAGGAAAAGAATTGGAAGAGCAATTGGGGGGGATTCAAGCGGTTCAGGAGGAAGAATCAAATGTAGCAATTGGTACAGAGAGCAAAGCAGAGCAAGAGACAGTTGAATACCAGGACTATCCTCCTCTTCCTGAGGGCACTAAACTATATGTGGGTAATATCCCCTTTGTGCCTAGGTTTGAATGAAGTTTAAGTCCAAAAGGCCTCAGATTTCCCTTTTCGCATATTATGGCATTTCGGGTTGATTCACATCTTTATAGAATATAATTTGAACCTGTTAGGGATAACTGGCATGAATTTGTTATGAGAAATGTTTTTGAAGAAACCCTTCCTGAATAGAATGACACTTCCCAAAAGGAAGTTCATGATGTTCCTCATGACATTAACCCTACCTCTGCTCTCGAACTTGAAAATTCAGTCTTTACCGATGAATTACTGAGAAAAACAAGTGTCTGTGTCTTTTCCCTAGGGTGATTCAGTCATAGTTAATGAAAAAACCCAAATTGAAAACTCCATGTAAGCCCCGTCAAAATGAAAGTGATCATATTGCTCATGATAATGAAGACTCCCATTCTCAGGGTTACACTCAACAATTTGATAGCTCGAGAGTAAAATCCTTTCAAATCACTTATTTAATTGGTCACTGGTATAGGTGTAAATACAAGGAGATATATTCAGCCTCTATTTTACATGTAGGTGGTGAGAATTTACCCTCATCTAATCAACAAGTAACCCTTGAATCCATGACGGAATTAACTCTTGGGAGAATGAGTATAATTTGTATCCTCTGAAATCTTGGTCGCATTAAAGACCAGATCGGGCCCCAAGTGGATGAAAAATCAAGTCTTTCAGTCTTGATTAATAGTTTATTTCAGAGCATTAGTGGTGATGGTATTTAGGATTGTGAACTTCTTGTCAAAAAATACCTGACTAAGAAGGTTTTAGATACAACCACTCATTCCATGTTTGTTCAAGTTGAGAATGAATTCTTTGCCAAATGCTTGGGGAATTGAATATGAAAAATGATGAAAGTTTTCCTCCTAATCAATATTTTGATCAAAATTGTAGCATGTTTTTGTTGAAAGTGAAATGCTTCATAATTACCTTAATGTTATGCTATCCCATGACACATGTAAAACAGTGAAAGAATAAAACCACATTGTCATTGATGATGTAGTGGTTTTAGAAGAAAATCCTAGGAGTTTCTAGGTCATGTGTGGAAAATGATCTCGTTCTTTCATTTAGAATGAAGTTTAAGTTCAAGATTTTTATATTAACTGTTATTATTTTAGGTTACCCTTTACAACCGTCCAAGTTCGTAGTTATATTCCAGTCATCTGATCTTGGTAGCAAACAATTGTTTATTTTGGAGCAAATGATAACTCTCCAGTATCCAATAACTTTATATTAATTGTCTTAGGAGGCCAGAGGTCTTGATGCTGGACCTAGGATTGTACAAAAATTGGTTGGCCTTGGCGATAACAGGACATCCAATATTGTCAAACGCATTACAGAAGAAGAAATTGCACATGTTGCAGTGGGCATGTCTTGGTTTCTGATAGTATGCAAAAAGATGGGTTGCATGCCTGACAAGACATTTACAGGTCTGTATGGAAATATGAACCCCGATAGATACATCTGGAACGTGAACTTCATAATCCTTTAGATGCCATGCCCCAAGCATGCCTTTTCGTTGATCTACCCTTGTTCATCAACTTGCTTTTATGACATACATAATTTTGGTGTAGTATTGCACATTGCATGTTTGTTACAGAGCTATTAGAGGAGCTTGATGTGGAGCTAAAAGGGCCATTTAACTATGAAGCAAGAGCAGAAGCTGGAATGCCTCGTGATTGGTAGGAAAAATTCTTTCTTATTGTTCAGAAGAAATTTGTCATTAACGGGACAAACTGTTCCTGTTTCTTTTTTATTTGGTTTGTTTATACTTATAGTATAAATACCCTCATTTTTTTCATGGTTTGATTTGGAAGCCTATATTTTGACAAGCCACCCTAATTGCCTTACTGTTCTTGAAATGCACTACAAAATTCTAGATCAGCACTATGATTACTAGCATCTGTGCATTGTACAAGAGCAGTCATAATCAATGTGGGTAAGCTTGTTATGATGTATGCATTTGTATTTGATTCTGGTTTAAACTAGGAAATTAGGACTTCATGGGAAAGAGTGTTATTTTCTATATTGAGACAACTTAAGAGTTTCATATGATTAAATGCTTGGTATAGGTACGACACATCAAATTTGGGTCTGTCAAGATGGGATAACCACCTTGACGTGGAAAATGACAAAGAGAGAATGATATTGCAGGTATGTTTGATCCCTTGTTTGTTTGCTTGTTTTAGACTTTATGGGTATGCTATAATTTAGCACATCTGACGATTTTGATAGAAAATTTGCTGTCCATGAAATTTGGCTTGGATAATTACTACCCGTCATGGAAAGGATGCCAGTACTGAGTAGGCTCATTGCAATCCCCATAAGTTTCCAGTTTCTGATGAAGGTATCAAAACCACTGATTTCAATCTCTCTAAGGTGAGAATCAGATCCTTTAAAAGAATTCTAGTCATTGTAACCTATTCTTGACCATGGGTGATTAGTGGAATTGTTAAAACTATAACAGGTTTATGAAAGGCTTGCTTGCATAGTTGCCATGGAGAAAGAAAATTCTGAGCTATGGTAGTGACAAAAATTGTTCTTTGCACATATACTTGGGTTTTTTCAACATTGGTAACACTGGTAAACCTTAGTCTATCTTCTTGGATGGATGGTTAATTAGTAATATATATATCTTAAAATCAATCCTAATGTCACATACAAGTTCCATTTGCATTTACACAAGGTGCAAATATTCAGATTCGTACCTTCTTGTGGTTGTACATAGGTGTTATTTTTACATGCATCTGCAAAGATCTGTGTTCAGGGTTTGCTTTGTTCTCCATGCATTACTTTTATGAAGGCATGGACATTTTTACCAAAATCAAGAACAATACACATCATTTGTTAGAATTTAAGGGCCAGTTATATTAAAAAAGCATAGTCCATGCTGGCTTAAAAAAGTAAGCCAGCGATGTGGTAATTGCAGCTCCAATAGCATATATATATATAAATTGAATTACCATCCCGTAGGGAAATTACAGAACTCGGTTTTGCTATTTGTCAAATGTAAGCACCTTGCAAAGCAAGCTCAATTGCAAGACGGTTTGTTATTTCATCTCGAGAATTGACAGTGAGAACTTGGCATTCCTCATACTGCTCACAAAGTGTGAGTAATGAAGTATCTTTAGATGTCTGCTCTATCCAAAATGTGTCCTCTCTTGAAACTTGGATCTTTCTCAGAGACACTTTCCACAGACTTGCCTGGAGCAATGATAAAATTAAAGACAGCCATGCACTATGCCTTAAGAATAACCAACCCCTTTCCTTCACACTATGCTCTTTGTATAATGTTTGAAGCTGAGAGAGTATATCTAGAATGATATTTTCCAGCTGTGATAGCTCCCCTGTATGGCCAAAATGAACATTATGGTGCAGAATTCTGCTAAAACTTATGAAGTATTCAATTTCAAGCAACTTGTCTCTGCCCAATTCAGGACTCCATGGCAAAGCACCAGCTTCCTTAACATCAATATCTGATAGAGTGATCCAGTCAAGTACAAAACAATATCTTTCAAGTATAAGCTCATGCACTTGAGAAGCTTCCCTATTCTGCCACTATATAGAACGAAGATTGCTTTTGCATCACGCGAGTTTATGTTTTAATAGGAAGTTTGCAATGCTCACTCTTTCCAATGGCTTTGAATTTTATTGATCTATAATATATCTGTTTATAACAAGCTGCTCCTGGGTTCTGAGAAGTTGCAAATTGATGAAGTTTATTTGCAACTGCAACATCTAGTACATCTTAACTAAGCAGGGTAAAATTGCATTAACCGGTACATGTTAATTAATATTTTATCATTACGATTCAATATTCCAAGTTGCTGAGTAGTAATGATTAGTTCTTTTCTTATGCATTGCTTCTGTTCTGTAGGTTGCAACTTCTTCTGCATTTGATGGCCCTATAAAACTGATTTTTCCTCACCTTGAGGTTAGCTTCTTCCTCCTCATGTCATTGATATTTATGAAATTGCCAACAGTGTGTTTCTATGTAAAGGGGATTAATTGAACTGATGTGACACAGATTAGATAGAATAACATGCATAATTGTTATCTATAATTAGGGAAAACCCAATGCTACAAATATGCTGGAATAAGCTTGTGTCTCCTTCCCAAGAGCAACACATCCCACTTCACCACTTTATCATTGGACAATAGACAAGCTGCAACCTCTGTGTATGACTGTGGGTATGGTGATATGATAAAAACTAGCAAATATATTTCCACACACATCAAATCTCTTCCAATAAGTCTGCACAGCTAGCAAAGGATCCAGGAACACTGTAGTTACCACTAACTTGACCTCCAAGAGAAGTTTGACAGCCTGAAGAATAAGTGTTTAGGTTGGCACGTTTTCACCTGACTGGGAAATGCACCCTTCCTGTGGACAAGATGAATCAGAAGAGACATGAAGTGCTTTTTCTCCAACTATGTGACCATGCTTAGACTCTTGATCTTGTTGGAGCATCTTGAAATCTAGGGTTAAGGTGCATCCCTTGGAGATTTGGGGATAAGGGTTTTGTGATGGAAGTTTAGAACCCTAGGTTGTGCTTGGAAAAGTGAAGAAGAGGAGGGTGGAAAAGTGAAGAAGAGGAGGAGATGTATTTTTTGGAAGACTTGAATGATTCATGGTTGTTGGATCTCCTTGGTTGAGCTAGGGCTTTCTTTGTTTTCCCTAGCTAGGGTTCTGGAGAGCTAGAGGATTGTACTATTCTCGTGATAAGAATATGGTATGTACATAAACTTCATCTTATACATATTAACAAAGTTTTCAATTACGTAATACTTGCGTCCATTGCAGATTTGATTTTCAGCCATTTATGTTCTTCATTGTTTATAATTTCCAGCTGCATATATCTTCTGGATTTGACATAAGTAGAGAGTGATAAGTGATTTAACACTGTAACTGAAGAAGATAAAGGTGATTAAGTGATTAACAGTGTAATTAAAGAAGATAAGGGTTGTTTTTCTGCTATAATGTGCTCGGCTGAGTTTCTTTTAACCCAAGAAACTACATTAGCTTCTAGATCTTGAGGATGATACTTTTTAAAGTCTAAGATTGTCAAGCCAATCACGAGTGTTATAAAGGAGAATCTTTTTTAAAACATTATTTTTAGATATACCAGAGACTATAATTCAGAATATTTTAATTTGCTGTACCACCATTCTAATTTGTTTGCAACATGTTACTCTTATTAATAGCAAAGGGTTTATGTAGCCAGTTTGACTATAAATGCCACAGACAAGGGTTTTCTTCAACGCAAATGTTAAATGCCTACTGTCTTGGATTGTGTGTATTAGGAGACTTTACACTTACCTCATTTTAACAGGTTTCATAACCACCTAGATTTTCATAATTAAGCTGGATCTTCTTTGAAAGTATATTTTGATGTTACTAGATATCTGATATCCTGCAAATATGGCAAATTTATCTGTGTGTAAGGGTATAAAATATTGAGGCTTTTGTTCAAACTTTTCTGGTTCATCAAACTGCAAGTTTGTGCATATTGTTTGATGTTTTATGTCCCTTGTCTTACAGGTAACTGCTTATCTTGCCTGTAACTGATACAATAATCAGTGATCACCATGATGCAAATGCTGAGACCAAAATTTGGTGAACCATCTTGTTTGCAGGCATCACAGAATTCCTGCATATTTTTTTTGAAGTTCATTCAGCAAGAAGGTATTTGGGAATCAATGACAAGTAGGGTGGAACATTCACATGGGGGTTCCCTCAAGAATCTGTATTGAATGCAAGAGTGCTACACTTGGGGGGAACATTCACATGGGGGTTCCCTGAGACTGTCATTTCATCACACCAGTGCTACACTGGGTTGCTTATCCACAGAAGATCGGTGAACATGTGCCTCAATGAAAGGTGTTCAAGTTGAAATGGATTTGAAAATAAAACCACAGGACACAATTATAACAGGACTTCTTCCAGTATACAGGGTCAGCTGAGTATTGCATTCATAAGCCTGGATGATAGCTTCCTCTCAGATTAGCATTGGCTCTTGAAAATAGAGCATTATTGAACAAGAGGAAGTCAGGCCTTAAAGCAGAGAAGTATAGGCAGTCCTTGTCAGCCTACCTGGTTCTGATTTAGATTACTAGTCTGTTATCTATTAGATTCCAGCCTATTTGGATTTTGTAAATTTGTAGTTGACTTATAAAGTTTGTCAATTGCAACTTGATAAAATATATTATATAATGTGTGCTGTATGCTGTTGATTATATTATTTTGTATTGTTGGGACTTGAGTTTCGATTCTTAATTATTGTTGTTTACATTCTGTAGTTTTGGTATTTTCAGAAACAAGAATGACACCAAAGGTCATATTTATAAGCTTTTTGCTATAACCAACCACAATGGTACTTTGAACGGTGGACATTATACAGCCTACATGAAGGTAAGGATTCGTTGATGATCACTGGATAAACATGCTGTGGAAACTTGTTTGCATTGGTTTTGATTCCATCTCTCCTGTTTTCTCAAAGAACTGTAAATTTGGTGTATTCGATTCCACAGATATTTATCTTTGGCCTGGGCTACCTTGTGTGTTGCAAATTGTCAAGGAATAGTAGCTTTGGAAATGGTGAGAAAATAGAACAAATTGTATTTTTTTCTACTGAGCAAATATTACTTTCTGTTTACGTCCATGTTATTATACGTTAAAATCACCCTGTCCTGCTTCAACAACGAGACCTGTAACTTATTCAAGCTAATAACCAAAGTGGGAGTTTGTTCTTATTTCACCTCCTTTGCTAGAGATCTGGGCGATCTATTTTTGTATATGCAAACTTCAAAGGTCTCTAATATTTAGTATGTCAGTACTTTCAAAAACCACTTTTAAATTCTGTTCAAACTTGGTCTGTCTCAAACTTTTCACACTTTTTAAAGCTCAAGTCCTACAAGATAGACATTTATGGCAGCACACATGTAACTTATGCTCTATATCTATACAAGATTAGATAAATTTCATATGTAACTTGCACTATATATCTCTACTTGAACCAAACATTTATTTCTAAAATTTCATAGGATGTAACATGTTTGGTTCAAGTTCAATTGACAGACTAGATTATTTATGAAATTTATCTTTGGAAAAATATATATCAAAGTCTATTTCTTTTTCCTTCTAATCGATACTTCTCTGTCCCCATTTATTCAAAACCAAACATGTTTTCTACACCTGTATACCAGATCCTCCAGAAGAACCCTAAATGAAGTCATTATTAAAGAAGCATCAATTTATTTCAACTTGATTGCAACTTGTTTAGATGAGCTGAAGCACTGTGGTGCTTTTTTTGCCATTTTTGTGGCTAGTGTATACTGAAAACAAGCAAGCACGGTGTAAGTTTGGAATAAACTGTCAAATATAGAACAATACCACTGGCTACATTTGTGGTTGAAACATTCATGGTTTTTTTAGATGAAGTGAAGAATGCCAGTGGTGCTCTCTTTTGTGAATATGACAGACCTTTTTGGCTTGTGTATTCTAAAAACAAGCACGTATGGTGTAAGTTTTTGAATAAAGTGGCAAATTATGAAGTATTTTAAAAAAAAAAAACTTATTCTTATGTTCTTTTTGCCAATTTAATCTGGTTGTCTGTTATAGGGATTAGACAAAGACTGCACTATTGGATTCCATGTATGTGTTTCTCAAGAGGCCAGAGTATATCAAATATGTGTCAAATTTGGTCACTGTTTGTTCTCGAATTCTTTTGACTCGACCACCAGGTTAGTGACTATTAGTATTTTTTGTCTCTGACCATCATCATCATCATGGATGGATTTTATCCATTACCTTAGCCACCCTGACCATCATCATTTGTTTCTACTCTTAGAGTCTTATATGTGAGAACCTGAAGAATATGGATGAACAACTAGAGTTTAAAAGGTAGTTATCTGATCTGGGAGGCAGAGCCCTATGCTGGTCAGTCCCTAATCTCCATCAGCCACTCCTGTCTAAACTTGGATATTGTTCTTTATCTTCTCCAAACAAATGAATGGGTTTAAGCCCCCATCCACCCTCATCCTTTGGTTGAGTTAAAAAATTCCAACTAACAAGATGATACCCCCCCTTTGCCGAGCCTCTTTTCCACAAGAATTGAAAGCACACTTTTCTAATTTGCTCTAGGAATCCTTTAGAAATATGGGCTAAAACTTGCCAATAATATTTGAGGGAGGTTTTTCCTTTCCTTCATTAAACTTCTCTGTTGATCGAACATTAGACAAGTTCTCATATGGAAGAGATGTTACTGTAAAAATATGGTTTTTGGGAACAAAGAGATTTTAGCGGTCTATTCAACTAACACTACTCAAAAGAAAATGATTAGTTATCAACAATTCAATGTCCATATTCTGAATTTGGCAGTCTTAACACTTGGTCATCAGTATACATTATATTTTATAGATTATAGATTACATATGGTAGATAAAATAAACACATATACAATGTACATACATAACCATATACACACTAAAAGATAATGTGGAGTTGCTTGTTACGTCCACTCGTCTAAGGGACCATATGGACCTACACAGTGTGAGACCAATGGCCAAGTGAGGTTCAGATGAGCTGTACAACATGGCCATTGTGGGATGCATAATTGACTGCAAGTACAAAATGACTTACAGATGTTAGATTACATTGTAGCAATTATTTGACACAAGTCCATAGTGGA
>LPNX010739964.1:83698-109023 GCA_001517045.1 Pseudotsuga menziesii
TACATGAGTGAGCTTCATAATAACGTGTTTCTAGAGGCTCTCCTTAGTGATTGGCTTCCAAGCATTCTTGGCTTCTATTGTGGATCCAAACAAATGAATGGGTTTAAGCCCCCATCCACCCTCATCCTTTGGTTGAGTTAAAAAATTCCAACTAACAAGATGATACTCCCCCTTTGCCGAGCCTCTTTTCCACAAGAACCATAGCCTAGAACCATAACTTCATAGCCTGGATCTTAGCCTAGAACCATAACTTCATCATTGAAATATCATACACAATATTGTTTTTTTTAAAAACACACATAACCGTCGCTTAAGCGACGCCTGTAGGTGTCGCTTAAGCGATGGTTATGTGTGTTTTAAAAAAAAAATACATAACCGTCGCTTAAGAGACGCCTGTAGGTATCTCTTAAGTGACGCCTGTGCGTGTTACCGTCGCTTATGCGACGCCTATAGGTGTCGGTTAAGCGACGTCTGTAAGTGTAAAAGCGACGGTTTGTAAGTGTCGGCTAACCGACAGTAAACTGAGCTGTCACTTAACCGACAGTTTTGAAAGATTTCGGATAACCGACGACAAGTTTCCGACGCTTATAAAAAATCAGTAGTGTCGTACATGCGACAGGGAAGTGTCGAAAATCCGACAATACTGCCGTCGGATTTCTGGTCGAAATGTAGTAGTGTTGCAATTTCAACGTCAACTCTTAAGCCATCGAATGAGATGTTAGAGGGGAATTGTCCCATAGAGATTAACTTCAGACCTTCTGTTCCTGACAATGTTGAACATTGGCAGGTCTTCAAAGACGATGAGCAGATTTTGAGATTCATTCATAATGTCAATGAATTACTTAATTTTAAAGTAAATGATCAAGAAGAAAACAAAGAATATTACAGAGAAGGTGACCAGTTTAACAATCCTGTCCCACGGGGCCTAGTTGCATTAGAAAACATCTTTGATAGACAGGATAGAAGAAAAAGCAATGTTGAGCAGATGAAACTAGGAGATTACATTGAAATCAACATTGGGACGGAAACAGAACCCAAAATTATAAAAATTGGAAAAGGTACTTCTGAAAAAGAAAGGAATAGCCTCATAAACTTTGTCAAAGAGTATAGGGATGTATTTGCCTTTACTTATGATGAGCTCAAAGCTTATAGGGAAGATGTATTTCAACATACTATTCCCCTAAAGCTAGAATGTCAAAAAGGCAAGCATTTCAGACAAAAACTTAGGCAAATAAATCCTAAGTTAGCACCAATCATCAAGAAGGAGTTAGAGAAAATGCTAGCAGCAGGAATAATAGCTCCCACTAGACATTCCACGTAGTGCTCTAACTTAGTAGTTTTAAGGAAGAAGAATGGGAGCATAAGGATATGCATAGATTCCAGGAATCTAAACATAGCATGTCAGAAGGACAATTACCCCCTCCCCAACATGGAGACCCTCCTCCAACGGGTCACTGGATCGAGCATGATGTCAATGCTAGATGGTTTTTTGGGCTATAATCAAGTAGTCATTCAAGAGGAGGATAAGCATAAGACCACCTTCACAACTCCTCTGGGCACTTTTGAGTATCTGAGAATGCCCTTTGGCCTTTTAAACGTAGGAGCTACTTTCCAAAGAGCTATGGATTATGCTTTCAAGGATTTGATTGGAAAAGTCATTGAGATATATCAAGATGATCTCACTGTTTTTTCGAAGGAAAGATCCAGCCATGTTGGTCATCTCAGGTAGATTTTCGAGCGGTGTAGGAAGTATGGCATTTCTTTGAATTCGGCTAAGTCGGTGTTAGGCATAGAAGAGGGAAAAATCTTAGGACATATCATCAACAAAGACGGTGTCAAAATTGATCCTGAGAGAGTAGAGGCCATAAAAAAGATCCTTCTCTCTAAGAATTGCGGAAATTGAACCCAGTGATAGATTAATTTTACTCACAACAATTAACAATTGATCATGCAAAATCACTCACAAAAGAGACTGAATAATGAGCTGAACACTAAACTGTATTGAATAAGTGTACAATAGCCAACCCTGTAACATAATAGGTTTCTGTATTAAATAATTACATCAGGGATTCGAATGCATGAGGAGCAATTCGAATCTAGCATAAAGTAGGCTTACCAAAAATAAACAAATCCCCCATAGGTGCAAAAAGTTGATCCCAAATCAGTCATGGAGCTCACGAATTAGAAAAAAAGATTAGGAAAGTTAAAGAGTGATGGAATGACAACTCATACATGCTTTTCCAAGGAGAAAAGAGTGGAGGATTTAGAGGACAAAAAATTAGTTCACCTCACCTAGTCAAACTTTCCTAATTGCCTTAAAACGTTGAAAAAGCAGGCAATAAAGTAGAAAAAGCAGAAGGGCGCCTAGGAGGCCAGGAATAAAGTAGAATTGATTCCTTGAGGTTTCCCAAGCGCTACATGCATCAAATTAGGCAAGTTGGACCACTATGGATAGGTGATTGACAACTTGCATAAGGTGGGACACATGAAGTAGGCAAATAAGAAAAAATAAATAAATTAATGTCTAAAGTGGTAAACTATGGGTTGATTATTCTAACACCCCCCTTAAGCCTGACCTATGAGTAATAAATCAGAAAAATATAGGGCCTAGAAACAAGGCTTAGTCACCCTTTTACATACTGCATGTCCATACAACCAAGGAAAGAGGCAAAAACCAGATGGGAAAATCCTCCCTTAAACATGGACTGTAAAACAAAATTTGGAAATCTTGTCTTCACAACATGATCAGCAATCCCCAGCAGTGATTTGAGATTGCTGAAGGTCTTCTCACAAAATTCTTTGGTGAAGATATCAGCTACTTGTTCTGAAGATGAACAGAAGAGTAGGTGAATGGTGCCATCATGCACAAGCTCTCTGATGTAGTGCATATGGATCTCAATGTGTTTGGTTCTCTGCTTCTGAACTGGATCTTTGCAGATTCGAATGGTACTCTGGTTACCACAGTAGATGGTAGTTGAGTACTCTGATTCGAAGCCACACTCTCCAAGTAATCCCTGCAACCATAAACATTGAGTTGCTGCATTAACAACTCCTCTGTACTCTGCTTCTGTAGATGAGAGTGCAATGGCACTCTGTTTCTTGCTTGACCAGCTGATTGGCCCTTCTGCAAGCATGAACACATATCCTAATGTGGACTTTCTGTCTGTGCTATCACCTACCCAATCAATGTCAGTAAATCCAATCAAATCAAGATCAGATTTTGCATTGTAGAAGATCCCATGTGTCCTTGTTCCCTGAACAAAGTTAAGGATCCTTTTGGCTGCTTTCCGATGGATCTCATGAGGCTGATCCATATATCTAGAAGCCACACTTACTGCATAAGAAAGATCAGGTCTAGCATGTGTCAGATACAACAAACATCCAATCAATTGCCTATACAATGTATTGTTTACCATAGGTGAAGAATCAGCTTCTTCCAGCTTCACTCCTGAAAGGAAAGGAGTTTTGCTTGCTTTGTAATCCTTCATTCTGAATTTGTTCAGCAAATCCAAGGCATACTTGGACTGTTGCACCTTGATTCCAGCTTTGGTTTGAGCAATCTCAATCCCCAAAAATTGACTTAAGAGCCCCAAATCTGTCATGGAGAAGGCTTGGTTCATTGCACCCTTTAAGGAAACAATCTCATCCTTTGAGCTTCCTGTAATGAGGAGGTCATCAACATATAACACAATGATCATTAATGAACCATTAATTAACTTCAAATAGACATTTGGATCTGATTTGCACCGAACAAAATTCAGTGATAGCAAGAAGCTATCAATCTTGGCATACCAAGCCCTGGGGGCTTCCTTTAGCCCATACAATGACTTTCTCAACCTGCACACAAGAGAAGAGTTAGTAGCAAATCCTTCAGGCTGTTGCATATATATCTCTTCAGTGAGATATCCATTTAGGAAGGAACATTTTACATCCATGTGATGTACCTCCCATTGCTTTGAGGCTGCAATGGCTAAGGCTACCCTGATGGAATCCATCTTTGCCACTGGGGAAAAGGTCTCATTGTAATCTATCTAATGAACCTGTGAGTAGCCCTTGGCTACCAATCTGGCCTTGTACTTCAGTGGTGAACCATCAGAAACAAATTTGGTCTTGTAGACCCACTTACACTGAACTAACTTCCTCCCTGGGGGAAGATCCACTAGCTCCCATGTGTTGCTCTTCTGGAGTGAGCTGAACTCTTCCTTCATGGCAGCTTGCCATCTTGGATCTCCTGCTGCTTCTTCATATGTTTGAGGATCAGATTCCACCATCAAATAGCATTTTTCAGAAAACATAGGATCCTTCATGCACAGACCACTTTCAAATTGAGATCTAGTCCTCCTTGGGTCATTGGGATCCCCAGCTAGCTCTCCTGCTGCATGTAGTGTCTATGCTGCCCATTTTTGCCTTGTAGGGATGTTAGGGTCTGCAATAAACTCATCTCCATTAGACATATCAGAATCAGCATGTTCAACAAACTCTTCACTTACTTTCAGAGGTCCAGCAGTGGTGAAGAGGCTTCTCCAACTTCCACTGCTGCAAGGGGTTCTTCTTGAAATTGAACACACCTTTCGATGAAGGCTTTGTTTGTGCTCAAATTTATCAATTTGTACCCTTTTGAATCTTCAGAGTACCCAACAAAAATGCACTCTTGGCTTTGGGGCTGCAAAGCCTTCCTCTTTTCTGTTGGAATTCTAGCCCAAGCCCTTGAGCCAAAAATCCTGAAATGGGTCACATCTGGCTTGTGCCCACTCCATGATTTGAAAGGAGTCATACCATCAAGCTGTTTATGAGGCACCCTATTCTGAATATAGGCTGCACAGTTGATAGCTTCGGCCCAGTACTTTGGTGGCAAAGTTTTGGCCTCCATCATGCATGTTCCATCTCCTTTAGTGATCTGTTCTTCTTCTCAGCAACACCATTCTGTTGTGGTGTGTAAGGGATAGAATGCTGCATCTGAATACCTTAATCTACACAATAGTTAATAAACTCAGAATTGACATACTCACCACCATTGTCAGATCTGAGGACCTTGAGTTTCCTCCCAGACTGGTTTTCAACCAAAGCCTTAAATACTTTGAAGAGGCCAAAAAATTCAAACTTGTGTTTCAGAAAGTAAACCCAACAATACCTGGAAAAGTCATCTATGAAAGTCAATGCATATTTGGCCTGACTCATGGACATATGAGGGAATGGACCAGCAACATCACTGTGGATCAGCTCGAGGGGTGCAGAGGTTCTCTCATGACTAGCTCTCTCAAATTTATGCTCTAGGTGTTTTAATAGGATACAACCTTGGCAGACTCCTTTGGAAAATTTTATCTTGGGAAACCCTATGACCATCTCTTCTTCACTAAGATTAGAAAGATATTTGTAATTTAGGTGGCCAAATATTTCATGCGAAAGCTTGATTGCCTCATTAGCATGAATCAGAAGAGCAGAGGGGTTTGAGTAGGGTAGGAAGTGTGAGAACATGTATACCTTTTGAGCATGATTCGCAACTCCTTTTGCAATGACTTTACCACTTGAGATATATGTGATCTCAACTTCATCAGGGGAGAATATGACTTTCTTAGGAGACCCAGTGTGAGTCATCTGGTACACTGACAAGAGGTTGGAGGCAAGACCAGGCACATACAAGACATTGTTGAACTGACCATGATCAAGATCAATCCTCCCTTTTCCCAAACTTTCAGTGAAAGAGTCATCTCCCAGCACTATAGGTGGTCCCTTCGACATGTCAAGTGAGGAGAAGGCCTCCTTGGTCGAAACCATGTGTCTTGAAGCTCCAGAATCAATGATAAAACTGGGTGAGCTTGATGTGCCAGCAACCAATGCATGAACTCTCTCTTTGTCTTCTGAACTTGATCCTCCTTCTCTCTTCTTTGAGCTGTCTGGAAGGGAGATGCCATTCTTCTCTAGGAGTTGGGTCAGCGTGTCTATTTTCTTCTTCATACAAGAACTTTCAGTGTGATTGCCCTTATTGCAGTATGTGCACTTGCTCATTTCACCTTTGTTTTTCTTCTTCTGGTAGTTCTTCTTGGAACATTGTGGCTCCTCCGGAGACTGTTTCTTGTCTCTCTTTTGCTTAGGTGGCTTTTTAGATTTCTTTTTGCTTTTTGAATCCACATTCGAATCTTCAGCAACCAGAGCTTGGTCTTTGGATGGTTTGATGTTTCCCATCATCACTAGCTTGTCCTGTTATTGTGCGAGAGATTCCATGAAATCTGCAAGGCTAGGCGTCTTCCAGGTTTGAGCTGTCAGTTTTGTGGCATAGAAGGTCGAAAAAAACACTGAATAGTCAGGGCAAATCTTTGAGACAATGGCCAAGACCAGCTGATCATACTTCTTTTCGATCCCACACTGTTTCAGCTGCAAAACAAGTGCTTTGAACTTGGAGAAATAGAGTTGCAGAGATTCAAAGCTATTGGGACTCAGGGAAATCAGCTCATTTTTGATTTGATGTCCCCTCATCTTGTCTGTCTTTCCAAAAAGATCAGTAAGCTTCTGCCATACTTCATTCGGTGATGTTAATCCATCAAGATGGAAAAGGAGGTCTCTGGAAATACTTAGACACAGGAGACCATAGGCCTCATCCCTTCTGTTGTGCCATTTTATCTTCTCTGCAGCTGCATTGGGCTCTGCTTCTGTTGCCATAGTCAACCTATAGAGGCCTTTCACTCTCAACATTATCTCCATCTCTGCTTTCCATTCAAATAAATTGAAGGGAGTCAAGATGATCTTCTGAGATTGATCCATAGCTAAGAAATTGTCCCGGTTGTCAGTAGAAGGCTCCCAGTCACTGATGTCGAACTTGCAAAACAATTTTGAAGGAGAGAAATCAATCTACAATGGCTCTGATACCATGTGGAAATTGAACCCAGTGATAGATTAATTTTACTCACAACAATTAACAATTGATCATGCAAAATAACTCACAAAAGAGACTAAATAATGAGCTGAACACTAAACTGTATTGAATAAGTGTACAATAGCCAACCTTGTAACATAATAGGTTGCTGTATTAAATAGTTACATCAGGGATTTGAATGCATGAGGAGCAATTCGAATCTAGCATAAAGCAGGCTTACCAAAAATAAGCAAATCCCCCATAGGTGCAAAAAATTGATCCCCAATCAGTCATGGAGCTCACGAATTAGCAAAAAGGATTAGGAAAGCTAAAGAGTGATGGAATGACAACTCATACATGATTTTACAAGGAGAAAAGAGTGGAGGATGTAGATGACAAAAAACTAGTTCACCTCACCTAGTCAAACTTTTCCAATTGCCTTAAAACACTGAAAAAGTAGGCAATAAAGTAGAAAAAGCAGAAGGGCGCCTAGGAGGCCAGGAATAAAGAAGAATTGATTCCTTGAGGTTTCCCAAGCGCTACATGGGTCAAATTAGGCAATTTGGACCACTATGGATAGGTAATTGACAACTTGCATAAGGTGGGACACATGAACTAGGAAAATAAGACAAAAATAATTAAATTAATGTCTAAGGTGGTAAACTATGGGTTGATTATTCTAACAAGAATGTTAAAGCCCTTCAGTCATTTAATGGTCATATCAATTTATCAGGAGATTCATTCCAAAGTTGGCAGAATTAATGAAACCCATGCAGGCCTTACTCAAGAAAAATGCTAAGTTTGTGTGGACCACTGAAGGAAGGAAAGCCTTTGATTCAATAAAGAATGCCATTACCAAGTCTCTGGTCTTAGTCAGCCCAGATTACGCAAAGGATTTCATGATCTTTTCATTTGCCTCTGAAGATACCATTGCCGGTGTCTTGCTCCAAAAGAACATTGAATGGTTTGAGCAACCTATAGCATTCATGAGTAGAGCCTTGCAGAATTCTGAGCTAAAGTATACCATCATGGAGAAGAAAGATTATGCCTTAGTCAAATCATTAAAACATTTCAGGACTTATATCGGGTATTCCAAGGTTACCGGATATGTTCTCCACACTGCGGTCAAGGATATCCTTTCTCAAAAGGATTGTTTAGGAATAAGGGGTACATGGGTATCCAAGATTCAGGAGTATGACCTTGAGATAAAACCTACTAAATTAATCAAGGGACAAGGCCTGGAAAGAATGCTTACTCAAAAGAATGAAGAAGCCATTGAGATGATTGTAGAAAATGATATCCCGCAGCCTACCATGACTCCTGCCCTTCAAAACCTTGATAACCATTGGTATTCAGACATCATTTTCTTTCTCCTCCATCTCACTTGCCTGGATCACCTCAAAGGACACAAGCGTAGGGATTTGAGACTTAAGACCGCTAGGTATTGCCTTACCCAAGAGGGTCTGCGTTGGAGGAACCTAGATGGTATTATACTTAGGTGCATCAACGAACAGGATTCTAAAAATATATTAGCAGAGTTTCACTCAGAATTTTGTGGAGGCCACTATGCAACAAATACAACTGCCCACAAAATCCTAAGAGCTGGTTACTATTAGCCAACCATTTTTGCAAATGCTCACAAGCATATTAGGTGTTTCCAAGAGTGCTAGCTGTTCACTGTAAAGCAAAAGTTGGTAGCTCTTCCCCTTACTCCGGTTGTTGTCCTTTCCCCTTTTCAGCAGTGGGGGCTCGATTTTATTGGAAAATTCAAGGATAATTCCAGTAAAGGTTTTTGTTGGATTCTCACAGCAACCGATTACTTCACCAAGTGGGTAGAGGCTATAACCACTAAGACTGCCATTGAGAAGGTTGTTATAGACTTCATCGAGAAAAGAATCATCACCAGATTCGAGACTCTCTTAAAAATAACAACCAATAATGCCAAAGCCTCCAGTTCCGAAAAAATGAATGACTTATGTTTTAAGTATGGCATTATCCTATCCCACTCATCTGATTATTACCCACAGGGCAATGGACTTGCTGAGTCCACCAATAAAAATTTAATGTCAATCCTCAAGAAGACTGTGGGGGATAATAAGAGATCATGGGATAGTAAAATTAAGTATGTTGTGTGGGTGGATATAATC
This sequence comes from Pseudotsuga menziesii, assembly GCA_001517045.1. NCBI lineage: Eukaryota > Viridiplantae > Streptophyta > Pinopsida > Pinales > Pinaceae > Pseudotsuga > Pseudotsuga menziesii. The sequence goes on from LPNX010739964.1 coordinate 92,696, forward strand.
ACCAAGAAAAACTCAACTGGTAAATCACCTTTTGAGCTGGTGTATGGACTCACAGCCACCCTTCCGGTCAGTATGCATATTCCGATCTTTAGGATGCTAAGTGAATATGGCACAGAATAGGCAGAAATGGAGTAGAGAATAAACTAGATTGTAGAATTGGATGAATCCTGAAGAGCTGCCCTTGATCAGTCACTCAAACATCAAGAAAGTATGAAGGGCACTTTTGATAAGTCAGCCAAGCCAAGAGCTTTCCAAATCGGAGATACTGTTCTCTTATGGGATAAGAGAAGGGAAAATCTTGGAAAGCATGGGAAATTTGACAGCCTTTGAAAAGGTCCGTTTATCATCCGCGACACGGCTGGCACCAATTCTTTTTTCCTTAACACTATGGACGGAGAAATTTTAAACCTGCCCATGAATGGCCAGCACTTGAAGCCTTTCTATCGAAACAACCTCCAAGATGACCAAGGGGTCATCACAGGGCTTTTCTAAACCTATCCTTGTTGTATTTCTATGTACTTTACTTTTGTATCATATGTTATGTATCATAACTTCGTAGAATGCTGGATTAAAGCTCTTTCTTTTGTATACTAGCATTTGTATCATATTTCATTCTATATATGCCAAAAAAGAAGAATTTTATTTTCATGTACTTTATTTTGAAAAAAACAAAAAATATTTTTTGGTATTTCATCATGGCATATTTTTATCATATACATGGAACTGAGACACTTCTGTATACATGCAGGTACCAAAGATTCCTGGATTCTCAGGCACTCTTTTTGATCAATAGATCAAGCAAGTACCTATCCCACAGTTGGAGCCAGATGTTACCAATTTTTTTGTACCATAGTTGGGTTACCTGAGGAGCCACCGGTTGACAGACTTGTTCAAAGTCTGATTCCAGTGTATCAGTTGATCCATCTGCTTGTCTAGCCAATATTGGCTAGTCACTTTTTTATTTGAATAATTTTGACCATGGCCCCGCGGGTTTTGTAATAAAATGTGCTAGCAGGATATTTTTGAGTGGTTCGGTCTCTTGAGAAATAGAATCGCAAATAGGGTATTACAGGGAGTTTTTTGCCCTTGACAATTATGCTTTGCTTTCAGCCGAGTATAATTGACAAGGTTTTCTCTCGCTTCCTCCAAAGCTAGAATGGCCGATGTTGAATTCTGGGCCTTGGGGGGTTATTAAAGCCCAACTGAGTGTTATAAGCCTACTAGACATTATTTATATAGATCATGGTCATGTCCTAAGTCATCTGGACACATAAAAAAATTTCGAAAAAATCTTTTTCGAACAGTGAAAAATTATTTTTTAATTTTTAATTACTTTTCCTAAGTTTTTTTGGTTAATTTTTCCATTAATTAAATGGAAAAAACCCGTTCATGGTAAATAAGTCATCCGGACTCAGAATTCAGTGATTGTAGGCTCTAACCTTAAGCCAAAAATCATTCTTGATCATCCAGCCAGTAAGAACCAACTTTCAGATCAACAATCGGACACATAATGCAGTTTTACTCAAAAAAATCAGTTTTGAGTAAAAAAATGATTTTGAGTAAAAAAATGATTTTGAGTAAAAAAATGATTTTGAGTAAAAAAATGTTTTTTATTAAAAAATGATTTTTATTAAAAAAATGATTATTTTGGAGAAAACTAAAACTCTCCAAATTAATCCAAATTCAGTAAAATAAAAGGCTAAATGACATCGCATGGAACACTTATGATGATTAGAGTTATCATAACTCAGCTTTAGTCATCATTAAGAGAGCAATTAATTTATTATCAGTTATCAGACATGTCATCTCCAACTAAAGATGATATGGAGAGCTCTCATTGGTTCGGTGATTTGATTGAGGTGAAGACTGAAGCTTACACCATCAGTAGACTTCCCAGACCTAACAAAATAGGTTTCCAGACCTAGCAGGCAGCTTTCCCATGCAGCAGGGTTGGTTTTTTTGTTTTAGGATTTTAGCACTCTCTCATTTGTTAAATAGAGGTTCTTTTAGCTCTATTGATGATGGATCTTTAGGCAAAGAACCTCTGGTGAATTACTGTAATGCTTGTTGCTTTTGCAACCGTATAATAAATTTTAAGGCTTTGGAGGCATACATGGTGTGTGAATGTGGATGAACAATTGGCGAATGAAGTGAAATGTTTCAATTTTTGTCTTTTATTGCTCAGGATTGGATAATAGCTCATGCTTTAGAAGGATTCTATAAGCACGTAAGATTGATCATTTGATGTTACAATTTGATCTTTTATGGTTTTGTTTCTATGAATTAAAGTAGCATCGATTATTCAGTTGTATGACATGCTCTTTATATTTTTATTTATCAAACATACATGATCTAATCCATTGTTTGCAAGTATTGAGTTGAAATTGTGCAGGTCGTCTCACTGAAGCGAATAGGAGTTTGAGCTGAGGTGCATCGTCTCCTCTCGAAGCCAAGGAAACTTCCAAATTTTCAAGATCCAAAAGAATCTGAACCCCATCAAAGTACCACAGGTTTGAGTGTTTCTTTCATATTATTCATCTCTCAAATTTTTATAAAATCTTTATTTCCTTGGGATTAGGGCACGTTTTGGCTAAAGTGAACATTCATTCACTTAGCCTTTACCCCGGTTGGCTGCCCTGTTTCTTTTTTGCAGCCTTTTAGGCCTTCTTTTTGCAGCCATTCCTTCCCTTAGTTCGTTGTCCACTTTTCCTCACTTCTCACCCTTTTGGACAGCCCTCTTTTGCCTCCTCTTTCCACTTCTTGCAGCCCCTTTCCATCCTCTTTTTGGGCCATCTTTTGGGCTGTACTTTCAACCTTTTAGGCCTTTTATTTGCAGCCTTTACTTCCTTTTGTTCGTTGTCCACTTGTCCCCATTTTTCACCTTTTTGGACAGCCCTCTTTTACCTCTTTATTTCCACTTTTTTGTAGCCCCTTTCCATCCTCTTCTTCAACCATCTTTTGGGCTGTACTTTCAGCCTTTTTTACCCTCATTTGCAGCCCTCTTTCTTCCTTAGTTTCCAGCCTTCTTTGCCTTGCCTTTTGTCCTCTTTTCACTCCCTTTCCCCCTCTCTTGCCTTGCCTTTCTCTTTCCTCTTCTCTCCCTTCTTTTCGGTAAGTTTGGGTAGTTGTTTTTATCTAGTTTGTAGATTTATTTTCAAGTTATTTTTTATCAACTAATCCTATAACAAGTGTATGTCTAGAGCTCTTAGTTTCAGGTAGGTGAAGGAGATCCCAAAGGCCACAAGCAAGCAAGGAGTGCAAAAGAACAAGAAGTCTCTCTCCCTCTTCTCTCAATCCCCTTCTTTACCTTTTCTTCCAAGAAGCAAAGAACACATAATCATTGTAAAAAACTAATAAAAAGGGCTACTAGGAGCAAGTCTCCTTTCTTTTATACTTCCCCTATTTGGGGGAAGGGTGTTGTGTTATTTTTCATGATTTTTTAGTGGAGTTTCCTTTAAGCAATTAGCTTAGTTCTTTGCTTAGTCTTAGTTTCCATTTTTTGCTAATTGCTAGTTGTTCCTTAGCATAAACACTAATTGCTAGATTTATTATTGCATTTTGGTATCTTGTTATATAATTGTCTTATCATAAAAAGAACCAAAATCTCTTAAATCTCACCATAAGGTGGATTCAGAGTGCTCTCTGTCGGAGAGTTTAATCAACCACTTTCATCTTAATTGTTGTGCTTGTTTAATCAATTAATTATTTAAGACTCTTGAACTTGCAAAAACACAAGTCAAGAGAACTCTCTATCAGAGAGCATCGTAAGTTTACACAATCCCTGCATTAGCTGCATATAGATTAGCTAAGTCTTTTGAACCACTCTCATAAGACGAGGTGAAGAGCGCTCTCTGTCGGAGAGTCTAATTAATTGTTTTAATAAAATCTTCAACACACATACCCATTTAATTAATTAACTCCCTTCCCTCCTTGCCGGAGTATGCTCTAACCGATCCAAGATCGGAATACCCAGAAATGACATTGGATCTTTAAACCCTACAAGAGTAATTTAATAACCCTTAAACACCCTTAACCAATGCATCGGCGTTGTAAGGATCCTTCCAAAGTAATTCCTATTAGAAGTGCCGAAACCTCCCCTGTCTTAGATTCCTGGCTAGCTGGTCACTTGACAATATCAGCCTGGGATACTGGGCAGGCCCGACATGTCTTGAACGGAGGAAACTTAGAAGAGTCTCCCGACTTTGACAAACTTTCGTTGACACCCTAATCAAGAGCATTCTTTAAAATTCTTAAAATTTACCAAGAGCACTTACAAAACCTAATATTCACTAGCTTAATTCCTAGACTTTATTTCACGCATTTATTTGACTCCGTAAGGCATTGGTCCTTCGTTATAATTGAGTAATCTTCTATCTTGATCATAATATCTGAATGCTTAAGTTACGAGTCTGGAATATTTGCTTGTCTTTTAGTTTCTTGCTAGCAACGTGGATTGCTCTAAGTTAGGTGTCACATTCATAAACTTAATCATTTCTAATCACAAGTAACTCCTAAACAACACCCATCCGCATCCAAAACATCTTAAAAACTTAAATTAAACATTGAGCCTAATGAAAGCATCGAAAAGTTATTTTGTATTGAGCTTGCTCAAAAGAGGTTGCCCCCTTGAAGTGGCTCGCGATCAATAAAATCTCTTTTGTGCTCCAATATTTCTATTATATTGTGCATTTTCATTGTTTATTGCAGGAGGTTCTCCACATCTGTTATCAGAGCACTTTCCTTGGCACAAGTGGACAAAAAAAAAATTCTTTTCCAAAAAAAGGGGGGAAAAATTGGGCGATGACTTTCAGATCAATTTTTGAAACTTTCTGTACAAAATCAGAAGAAACGGGTTACATATCTGAATTACTCTTTCCGAAATACCCAGTTTAAAAAAAATCATCTCATTTGGATTTCTAAAAGTGGAGATATCGCAGATTTAAAATCAACAATTTTTCATAATTTCGGTGACGACCGCGAAAATTGCAGAGCAAAAATCTTTTGATTGGGTGCCCAGATTTCTATTCCGATTTCGTGGGTAGAAGTAGAGTGGTTGTTTCAGTTCTAAAAACAGGCTATAATAGCGATTCTGAGCAATATAGATTGGGTTATGCTCATTTTAAAAGTTTTCATCTCAAAACCCTAGCTCTAATTACGAGTTTTTGAGCATTGGGTGGAATTTCTGGCACATTTTTTCTGGCACTGTGATTATTGCAGTAGTTCTTCTTCTTGTAGCGGTATTTTTCATTTGAATCAGGGAATAAACCCTATCCGCTTAACTGTGGGAAGTACTTGGGTATATCCCTAAAACTCTTTGTGAGGAGTACCACAGGAACCCTGAAGTAGCTGGCCATTGAGAGGACCTGCCAAGCGAAAAGGGAAATGACCCCCACCAGATTGACTAGATTCCCATCCATGAGGAAATCCAAAGAGCTGTCATTTTTGGCCAAGCGGTTAGAAATTTTACCTGTGCCGTGAAGTGAGGGGTATTGCCCCAATACTCAAGCCTAAGATAGCCTTGGTGGCCGAGTGACTAGCTTTGAACTATTAGGAAGCCGAATATACCTGGGGGCCATATCTAATTACAGTTGATAACACGCAGAATTCCAGAATTGTCACAAATCATTTACTCCAATTCAAGTTGATAAAGCACAGCTTTCTAGCACTGCCACAGATCATTTCTTCAAGACAAAAAAAAATGTTTTTCAGCCATATATTCCTTGATTTAGCTCCATTTCCCTTGAAAATTCACTATAACCCCTGTCATTCCATTCTACATATTTCATTCATTGAGGACCCTATCCAAAGTCCACTTCCTGAAGCTCGAAATTCTATCTCCTTCTTTCACCCCGCTTCTGAAATTCACATTTTTTGTTTCCTTGTCCCTCAAAAAGTGTCCACAACCTAGTGTTGTAAAGGAAAGTTTCATATGCCTAGGGTTTAAGAGGCCATCAACGTACTAGGGTTGAAAGGTGAATGCAAATGGTTCTGCAAGTATAAATAAGCAAGTTTCAGAGATTAGAAATGGTTCATACCTTAGCCAAACAAAGGTTGATCCAGGCTATCCTTCAATCCTCTTCTTACTCCTCTTGCTCCTCTTGCTCCAAGAGACCTGCAAAACAAATTATACCTTCCTCAAATCAATATGACCACATATAAAGCAATGATAATCAAATAAACATGAAATAATGATCTGACTAACATCATCATATGATCATAAAAATAGATTCAATCACACATTGAACAATGATTTGGGAAGAAGAAGGACATCATATCTTTATTAATCTTGAAAACAAGTACAAATATACCTTCTCTTCAAGTTCGGCACCTCACAAAACCTTGATCTGGTTCTGCTACTTCTCTTCTCCACGGAACTCAACCTCCAAGCTCTGCAACACAAGGAGAATGCTTCTAGGGAAAAGGTGTGGGGAAAGAGAGCTCCAAATCCTCCAGCATAACAATGCAAATATTCAAGTCTCCTCTCATGGACCTCCCTACCTCTATTTATATGGTTAAAGAAGAATTAGGGTCGAAGACAAAGTAGTAACAACTGAAGGAGTCAATTGCATAACTACCCAAACTACCAGAATTTCAAAATACGTATTTTTTGACATTTTGAGGAGGTGTACGTGGGTTGCAAAGACAACAGTCGCGTATATGAGGAGGTACATGCGGGTTGCAATGAAGAAAGTCGCGTACTTAAGGTGTACACGACTATTATATATAGCACCTTGCGTACGTACGCAGGTTTCATTAAGGAAAGTCGCGTACACATCAAAAACTCATTTTTAGGGTATTTTTGGTCATTTTCAGACTTTGTTGTCTTCAGCTAACTGAAATATATTTTGAACAGCATACAGATGAGGTGAAACGGAGTTACAAAAATCAAGATATGGGTCCTGCAATCCTGTAATTTAGGTGTTTTTTCAGTGACTTTCGATGACTTTTCATGAAGTGTCGTCATGGAAGTGTCGACATGCGAAAAAATCATGGGAAAGTGGTCACAGGAAGAGATGTGTCATTTTGAGCTATAAAAGATGCCCCCTAATGTATGAGGTTAGAGGGGAAGACGATAGCTGAAATACATTATAAAGGAAACAACTGAGTATGGAGAGAGTAGAGAATCCAAGATCGAAAGGCTCGAACAAAGGTACCTGAAAGAGAGATAAATGTCAGAAAAACTGATCTCTGGGACATACAAATCCATATACAAAACATCGCCATAAAGATACAGTCGGATCCAACATATGTATAACTGATAAAACTATCATGGTCGCTCAATATGAAAAAAGGCGCCATATCAAATCTAAAGGAGTCATGACCACAAATGAACAAGGTGGATCCATGCTCAACAATCAATCATAGCCACAAAAATACAAGGTGGATCTATGTGTCAGCAAAATGTCATATAAAGTGTAACAAGGTATTGCCCAGCTTGGGCAATAGAAAAAATGACGATGCTATTGTCAGCCCAAGGTCTTCAATCCAAACCGCCCAAAAGGTATGAATCCTAACCATGCGAATAAAAGAGTTGAAGTCGAACATGGAGGAAACCGTTTGATTACAAGTCAATAATGAGAACCGTTAACAAACGTGAGGGAAACCACCATTAATGAAAATGGTCCCCAAGGTACCCAGTACATTCTAACAAGTGTGAATACAAGGACTTGAAGTCAAACACTTGAAGAATCCATTGAGTAGGAGACATTAAGGTATTCCCACTACCCAATAGCGAGGGAAATTGTCACTGATGACTACAATCCCCAAGGTACTGTCATAAAACTCTAAATCTCATCCCCAAAGCAAGATGTGTTGCAGTCCATATGAAGAGATCCATTGGAAGGAAGGCATTAAGGCATCCTTCATCATCCAACACGAGGTAATTCAAAGACTAATTGGATTTAGAATTGGTACTGAATTTCATGACAAGGATTGCCGAAGACATGATGTAATGAATTGATAACAGGGAATGGCTGACAAAAAAGTTCAAGGCAACTATAGAATGGCCGACAAAGGTTTAATCCTTGAACAATGAGCACGACACAAAAGTGACTTAGGCAGCTTTTGACACAAAAGGACCAATGAAACAAATCTGCAATGTAGGAGACATTGACAGATTCCCCATATAATTGGAAAAGAAACCAATGGGAGGAGTAAAAAACTCTGAATCGGGTTAAGGTCAAAACACTAGGACCCAACTGTTGATAAACTCAAAACTGGTGCTTTGTTCAAGGAAACAAGACTTGCTGCCATGATGTAAAAGACATGTGAATGAACTTCCCTTCCCCTCTTTCTTGTAAAGGTGTAATGAGTCCAAGAAAGCAAACTCGGGACCATCTTCATTTTTTGCAAGCTCGAAGAAAAGAAAGAAGAATGCTTGATAAAGCACTAATTCGTGGATTTTACGAGCCCAAACTAGTACATGCTCGACAGTGTTTTCATAGTTTAGAGAGTCTGAAAACTCCAAAGAAGACTCCATGGGGGTGCTTTTTCATACAATTTAGTCTCCTAAGGTGGAAAAAGTATAAAACATATCAAAGAAGAACTCTCTTAACTTCCAAAGAAGAAAAGGTGCACCTTTTTTGTACTTAGTCAGGAAGGTCCGAAAAAGGTTAAATTACCACATACTCAACACTCCTTCAAAAGCATCATATAGCCTGAGTTTTACAAGTGTGAAGGAAGGCAAGATCACTCAGAAAGATCCATTTGATTACAAGGAATGGGGCTTACAACAATAAAATCGATGCTTTGCTCTTTAGGGTTTAACGAGCATGACAAAGACATAAAGTACACTCGAAATATTTTTCATGTTTTGGTTCGGAGCACAAGAAAGAGAAAACTAAGCTCATACCGGGGGTTCCTTTTCCGTAAGTTTAGTCCCTCGGCTCCGGAAAAGTGATAAAACTATTCCTAAGAATACTCTTCTCAATTTCGAAGAAAAGAGAGTGTTCCTTTCTCGTATTATTCCACATGGTCCGAGAAAGTGATAACCTACTACCAATGTGGATGCCCATTCACATATTCTTAACGAGCCTGAATGGACAAGTTTACTCAGCAGTCAAGTCTATTTTGAGGAGTCAGACCTGGGCCTAAAGAAACTCAACATATTTCCCGTGAAGTTTTAGCGAGTCCGTAAAAGTCAACTCGCGACCTCCTTACTATTTTTAATGAGCTTGAAGGAGAGCGGAAAGAATGCTCTAAATGCGAGGAGATGAGTGTCAGGGGCAAGCAAAACTAGTTCCAAGCACAAGGAAGAAACCTATGCATAATGCAAGGAATAAGAGCAAGCTAAAGACACTCAGGGAACATCTCCTCAAGGTAAAGGGTGTCAAGTTGCAAAAGAAAAATGATACAAGGCTTAGCGACGATGAGAACAAAGATGAGGGCTTATACAACGAGCTAAAAGCGTAAAAGTTGGCATCAGGCTCATAAGCGCGAGCATGGCACATGAAAATGCAGTTACAACTTGAACAACAAGGCGAGGCTAGTAAAAAGTTGTGAATCCAATGAAAAATCCTGTCTCCAATAAACAACAACATCAGAATCGCATTCAGAAGAAAAGATCCGATGCAGGTCACTTTGGCAGAAACACATGCGACTTTGCTATCTTCTACAAAAGGAAAAGTCAAGGCAGAATCAACCGAAGGAGATTCTATAGCACCAAGTCTCGAGGGTTTATAATCAGTAAGATCAACCTCAGAAGGAGAGAAAAAATCAACAGGAGAGATAGAGTCTGCAAGGGCAAACTCAGTATCACAGGAGTTGAAAAATTCAAAAGAAAAATCAAACTCATTAGGATCACTGACTTGTTGTTTGAAGGGAGAGTCCAAAAACTCAATAAGACCAACATAAGAATACCAATCAATGGGAAAATTAGGCTTACTATGCAAATCAGGGTTAGACTTAGTCACAATTGAACTAACATCCGAAAGAACGTCAGACTATATCAAAGACTCTAGGAAGACTTCATATGAACGAAGGAGATCATCCAAGATAGGACACATGTCTAGACTTTCAAATGGATTGACAGAGTGGAGAGCAAGCTCCATAGTCTATATAGGATGACTCACCTGTTCAACTGCTAGGACAAAGTCTCGAGAAGGTAAGCATGAAAACAGAGGCTACTTCTCAGTAGCAATTGAATGCAAAGGACATGAGGCCACATAGCTCACCTGTGGCGGGGTAGTGTCTATAGAAACACTGGGAATCAATAAAGGAAAAACCTGGTCTCTAGTTGGGTCAGGAGAAGGATCAAGAAAATCCAACTGATTGATAGTGATATTTTCCTCGCCATGATTAAAGTACATCACACAAAAAAATGTTGACACCACAGCTTGCATGGCATAGACATAATCACATCCGAGGAGCATATTGAAGTCCAAGGGGTCTTCTATTACCATGAAGTCAACTAATAAGGTCTTCCCACCCAAAGTAACAGGTGTTTGAGCAATAATTCCCAAGGCTATACAAGTTCTTCTATCAAACGCCAGTAACTGACTAGATGTCGACACAAGGCTAGGAGATCCCATGCCTTGCCAAGCATGAGAAGATAAGATACTAACTGAGGCTCCTTCATCAACAATACAACAAGAAACCGTGTATGGTTCAACTTTAACCTTTATCTGGAAAGGTGCATCAGAAGGAAGGCACGACTCAAATAGGATATCCCAATCAAAGGAAGCAATTCGAGAGCTTGGTGGGGGTTGATCCAAAGCGAGTTTAGTGCCCCCTTGTTCAGTAAGTTCTGAACTGGTAGTGAAGAAAATGTGACTAGCAGACACTTCACTCTCCAAAGGAAGAGTGGGATTGATTGACAATGGAATCGATTCAACCACTTCATGAAAGTCACTCTCCGAAGGGAGAGTGGGATTGACCAAAACTGAGGTTGGTTCAATCACATCAGGATCACTCTCTGAAAGAAGAGTGGGATCGACCAAAGATGAGATTGGTTCGACCACTTGATCAACCAAAGGTTGATTAGGTTGTTGAGAAACTATAGGTTATTCAGGAGAAGGAAATTCTTTAGTCTTGGACCACACTCTTCGTACCTCTGCGATAGCAGGGAATTGGTGAGTAAGATGATCTCCCTCACATAGCTTACAAGGGAACTTAAGTTTGCACTTCGAACAACCAATTTTCTCAATGGTGTCAACATGACAAGCATTGGATGACTGTTTGCTCTCAGCATGACCTATGGAGGTTGAGATTTTTCCCCTAGCATGACCACTAGAGGCTGGGTAACTGGGTCCAACCTGACTAAGAGAAGTTGGTTGTTGAAAAGATTCAGAATGTTCAAAAATAGGATGATGATGAAACCAAACTCTTCGCACCTTCATGATATAAGGGCATTTATAAGTAAGGCGGTCTCCCTCGCAAATATTACAAGGAAACTTGGGCTTGTGTTTTGAACAGTTAGTATTTTCAACAGTGTCAACATGACTCGCAGTGGCTGATGGATTGTCTTCAGCATGAACCACAGAGGATGAGAGATTTCCCCCAACATGACTTGTAGAGGCTGAGAGACTGGGTCCAACATGATTTGCATAGGTTGGATGAGCACCACCAACATGAACAACAGAGGATGAATGGTTAGGATCAACATGCTTTGCAGCAGTTGAGTGTGTGCCCCCAGCGTGAACTGCATAGGTTGGGTGGATGGATCCAACATGACTTGCAGAGGTTGGATGGGGAGGTTCAACTTGAACAACAAAGGTTGAACGAGTGCCCTCATCATGAACTGTAGAGGCTGAGTGACTGGATCTGATGTGACCTGGAAAGGTTGGAAGGATCCCACCAGCATGATCAACAAAGGCTAGATGGTGAAGATCAACTTGACTTGCAGAGGTTGAGTGCTTAGATCCAACATGACCTGCAGAGATTGGATGGGTTCCCCCATCATGAACTTCAGAGACTGGGTGGTGAGGTTCAACTTGACTTGCAAAGGTTGAACGGGTGCCCTCTTTCTTATGTTCCTTCTTCCTATTCCTTCTTCTTTTACTCCTTTTAGACTGCCGATTACTCGTATCAGTACTTTCACCGCATGAGGTAGAAGGAGGAGGAGAATCAAATACAGGTGAAGGGGAAGCAATGTTTTGATGCCCTTGATGTAAGGAGATTACTTGAGAAGCATCAAGAGCATTTAGGACAATTGGAGTGGAAAACAACCACACCAGTAGCCCTAGGGTGAATCCAGGAAGATTCAGGGTGGCCATCAAGGGAACACCAACACTCCCCGTGAGAGGAATAGTACAAGGAGTTCCCAGCATGGGGATATCTTGGTTGGTGTTTGAAGGAGTGTTAGCCATAGTTTCAAACTAGGAGACAAAGTATGAGGTTGACAGGAAAACAAAATTACAAAGCACACACCTAAAGGCACATTAAGTACAGAAAAACCACACAGCACTCACTAAAATTCCTAAAGCCAAACAGACAAATAGGTATAAGATACGCTTTCCAAAAGAAATCTGATAGACAGTTACTTGGTGTCCCTGTAGATGTTCTTAGGCACAAGCGGAGGAATCACCCACCACCCTCCCACACTTTCTACTGGGGTTACCTTCCAAGCCCATCCAAGGTCAACTAGAATAGCCTTCCGGTGTACTTATGTATGGACCCTAGATTTCAAAGAGACTAAAGGCTACCTTAAATATATTGATAGTCTAGGGGAACAGTCGCAAGCTTGGTTCGTACGCATGGGTAGGGTAGCAAAGCTTGAAACCTTACCTAAGACAGAATCCCCAGATGCGCAAAAACCTTGGTCTACGCTTTGACAAGGAATCAGAGGGTTATCTCCTCAGTCCAAGTCTCCATGCGGCCTCGTGCTTAACTCTCATTTGAGAGGAGCTTCCTAGATACAATCAATGTAGAAAAGGGTTTACCTAGTGATTGGCCAACTACGTCTGAAATTTAAACACTTCTGGAGAGTTGAAACTCCCTAAACCACAAGTCTAGCATGAGCTAGTTGGTGTATGACCCTTTAAAATAAAACTTACTAATAATTTTTAAATTGTATCGTATTTTAAGGGATGTTTTTAGTCAGAGGGTAAATGGCGTGAAACTTATGTGGTGTTTTGACTCAAAGTAGAAACAAAATGACTAAGCAAAGAGATATGAAATGCAAAAAGCAAAAACTATTCTCTTTATTTTTCAAACAGAAAACTTGAAATCCACAAAAGAACAATTCTTTTTATTTTTTTCAACAACAATGATATGCCATGCAATCTAGAATAAAAACCTAATCTACATTCATATAAAGGAAATGTGTGTTTTTTTTCTTTCTCTTTTATAAATGCAAAAGAAAAAACAGCCTATCAACTAATGCAAGCAAGTACTGAAAGCAAAGAAAATAGACAACTGCTCTACACCCCACAAACAAACCCTAGGTTTCCCTAAAGTTGGATATCAACCTCTCTTGAAAGGAAGGCTCACAAAGGTAAACAAGACAACAACTTTGGAGAAGAGACTAAGCAATAAGACTAACATAAACAAAGTTCAAGAAGTACCAAGTATCAATCTAAACCTACAAACAGAGGTTGCTCAATACCTTGTCCAACAAGGTCAAGCCAAAGAAGGAGGTGGGGGGGAAGGCAGCAAAAAACAAGTTCAAAGACTTGAAAGAGACTTACAATATAGACAAAGAGCACTTAACAGAGATAAAACAACCTCTCAAGAGTCATACACATGCAGAGGACCCTTGAAGACCCTACAAAAACCCTCAAATCACCCAAAAGCCCTAAAAAATGATGAAAGAACACAAATTTAGGTGCATATGTGAGTTTCCTTAAGGAAGGTCGCATATGACACGTGGGTTGCAGGTAGTGCAAGTTGCATATACAACACAGACACAAGACTGTTTAGCCTGAAAGTCGCGTATGGATGACAAAAGGCACAAAAAGGATAAAAAGTTGACCTAGGAAGGAAGGAAAGGTGTTCCTAACTTGTAAGAAGGACCTGAAACTTTTCAAAAGGATGAAAGAAAGACAAAGAAACCCCAAACAGACAAGGCTCTCCCCAGTGGAGTCACCAATTCTGTTGTAAAGGAAAGTTTCCTATGGCTGGGGTTTAAGAGGCCATCAACATATTGGGGTTGAAAGGTGAATGCAAATGGTTTTGCAAGTATATATAAGCAAGTTTCAAAGATTAGAAATGGTTCATACCTTAGCCAAACTAAGGTTGATCCAAGCTTCCCTTCAATCCTCTTCTTGCTCCTCTTGCTCCAAGAGACCTGCAAAACGAATTATACCTTCCTCAAACCAATATAACTACATATAAAGCAATGATAATCAAATAAACATGAAATAATGATCTGACTAACATCATCATATGATCATAAACATAGATTCAATCACACAGTGAACAATGATTTGGGAAGAAGAAGGACATCACATCTTTATTAATATTGAAAACAAGTACAAATATACCGTCTCTTCAAGTTCGGCACCTCACGAAACCTTGATCTGGTTTTGCTGCTTCTCTTCTCCAAGGAACTCAGCCTCCAAGCTCTGCAACACAAGGAGAATGCTTCTAGGGAAAAGGTGTGGGAAAAGAGAGCTCCAAATCCTCCAGCATAACAATGCAAAGATTCAAGTCTCCTCTCATGGACCTCCCTACCTCTATTTATATGGTTAAAGAAGAATTAGGGTCGAAGACAAAGTAGTTACAACTGAAGGAGTCAGTTGCATAACTACCCAAACTACCAGAATTTCAAAATACGTATTTTTTTGACATTTTTAGGAGGTGTACGTGGGTTGCAAAGACACCAGTCGCATACAAGAGGAGGTACACGTGGGTTGCAATGAATAAAGTCATGTATTTAAGGCATACACGACTATTATATAGCAACTCGCATACGTACGCGGGTTTCCTTAAGGAAAGTCATGTACACATCAAAAAATCATTTTTATGGTATTTCAGAGCATTTTCGGACTTTGTTGTCTTCTGAAAAGTTTTAGCTGACTAAAATATATTTCCAATGGCATAGAGATGAGGTCAAACAGAGTTACAAAACTCAAGATATGGGTCCTTCAATTTAGGTGTTTTTTTAGTGACTTTCAATGACTTTTCATGAAGTGTCGACATGTGTCAAAATCATGGGAAAGTGGTCATAGGCAGAGATGTGTCATTTTGAGCTATAACACCTAGTTACCCACTCGCATTTTTCCCAACTCAAAATTTTCCTTTTCTAAAACCCTCTCTGTTTTTGTTTTTCCACCCATTTATGATTATAAAAAAAAAAAAATCTGCGCTGGAGCAAATAGACAAATGGAAGAAGAACTTGTCACCCTCAAGACCAAACTCGAAGATCTAGATCAAAGATTTCTTGACCTCCATCTTCAGTATTCAGCCATGAGCAACCGGAAACAACCTGAGTCTTCTGCAGGAACTGCATTCTCTGCTTCCAGCAACTTTTGTGGGCCGAAGATTGAATTCCCTTGCTTCAATGGTGATGATCCAAGTGAATGGATACATAAGGTAGAACAATACTTTAATCTACATAACACTCTTGTGTTAGAATAATCAACCCATAGTATTTACCCACTTAGACATTATTTCATTTATTTTGTCTTATTTGCCTAGTCCATGAGTCCCACCATGTGCAAGTTGATAATTGCCTATCCATAGAGGTCAAACTTTCCATTATTGACTCATGGAGCACTTGGGAAAGCCTTGGGAATCAAATCTGCTTTATTCCTGGCCTCCTAGGCGCCCTTCTGCTTTTTCTGCTTTATTGCCTGCTTTTTCAGTGTTTTAAGGCACATAGGAAAGCAAGACTAGGTGAGGTGAATCAGCTTTGTTGCCTCTTCCTCCTCCACTCTTTCCTCCATGCAAAAGCATGTATGAGATTCCATTTGACCACTCTTTAGCTTGCCCATGCGCCCTTTCTAATTCGTGGGGTCCTTGATAGATTTGGGATCAACTTTTTACACCTATGGGGGATTTGCCTATTTTGGGTAAGCCTGCTTTATGCTAGATTTGGATGCTTCCTTATGCATTCGATTTTCTCATATATTCTATATATTCAGAAGCCTATTCTATTACAGGGTTGGCTATTGTACACTCAGTTAATATAATTTTGTGTTACAGCTCCATATTCAGTCTCCATTGTTGATAATTTTGCATGATCAATTGTTAATTGTTGTGGGTGAAATTAATCTACTGCAGGCCTGAATTTCTACATGGTATCAGAGCCATTGTAGGTTGTTACTCTCCTCCAAAAATTGTTTTGCAACTTTGACATCAAGACTGGGAGCCTTCTACTGACAGCCGGGACAGATTTTCTAAAGCTATGGATTCACAGAAAACTATCCTCACTCCCTTCAACTATTTTG